>JAVJIF010017414.1:0-126385 GCA_038442645.1 Agave tequilana
CAACAGCTCAGTGAGGAAAGTAAAAAGGAGATCAAGAAAATGATACGCATGTCAAAGTAAAAGGAAGCATGTTTTTCTTCAAATGGCAAGACGAATATTGATAAATAAAAGAACAATTATATCAAGGTAAACAGTTAACCCAACTAGCTCTAGGGTTTGCCAAAATGTCTTAACTCCTTCAGTCATTGACTCTACAAGTTAAATCTCTGCACTTTAACTTATAGGGTTTATGAATTGTATCAAATACTTACTTTAGTGACTTGGTTTATTACCGGATTTGTTTCATCTGTACATAATCCATACACTATACACGATGGTACACCAATCACAATAAGTTAATCCAGATAATACATATCATACTTATATGTTTGTATATTGTATCACCCTTCAAGTACTACATCGATTAACCTATTCACTTTCACCCATCATATAATATTTCATTATCTCTTATAATAAAGTAGAGTTTCACAGTCGTACATAAAGGACAAGTTACAATACTATTTATTTCGAATAAGCACATCTTTACTTTATGACATACGACCCATCTCATATCCCGTCTTCGCACCCACTTGCTCCCGCCGGCCCCTTCCTTCATGTAACAACACACAATGTCATACCCCGTGTTCACACCTACCAACTCCCGCTGGCCCCTTCCTTCGTTTAACAACATACATATCATACCCTGTCTTCGCACCTACTAGCTCCCCTTAGCCCCTACCATCGTTTACCACACACACGATGTCATATACTGTCTTCACTCCTACTAGCTCCCGCTGGCCTTTTTCTTCATGCATGCATAAAATACGCACAATGTGTGCATACACATCATTACATACACATAAATTGTCAAGATGATATGTCACGCCCCGCTTCCCAAAATACGCTGGAGCGGAGACGCGACATGAGTCGGCGACGCATATACGCAAGGAAAACACCTCACGTATGCGCGCTAAGCCTTAAGTAACCCGAAACAAGCTATAAATCCCAACTATAATGAATCATGATTACTTCAATATCACATATAAGCATCCACGCATGATATCATATAAGTAAAGAACTGGAATAATAACTGAATCTGATATAACGATAATCAAGAAATATATAAAGGCAAGAAGATAAGAATACCGGAATCGAATAGGTAGAAGCTCTAGCTCTTCGCGAAACGTACAGTCTCATCGTACACCTGCACAATAGAAACAAAGCGTCCAATATCTGGACGTGCAAATCCAGGGTCGTCAGAAAGCGACCTGGTGAGTGTGTGTGTAAAGGGAAAAGCTCGTGCATATAAATATTATGCACAGAATAATAACAAGATAAACAGCAGTCATAAGATAACTAAATACATGATAAACAGCTGAACTGAAGGATAACTGCATAACAACATGAATGAAGATAAAAGTCAACTATCACAACTATAAACAACAACTGATGTCAAACTGTGTAACATAGCATATGTCACTAATCTGGTCGGTTGTTATTAACCTAGCTAATGTAGTACTTAGCTGTGTCCCATACCACAGCCGTTTTCCCACATATCAAACAAAGTTATCATTGTTGTAACTGCCTGCCAATGTAGTGCATGTGTTTTGGAAAAGTACCGTGCATGCCCGGTATCACGGTCTAACATCCCTGGCGCTGAACCAGGACAAGCCGCAAAGCTCTGATATCTGAAGACCACAGCCCCACACGAAAAGGCAACTAGTGTGGCGCCGTAATTCGGGCATAGCCCTGACAACTGATAACTGAATAGATAGCCATGCTACCTTGGTTCCCCATGGTTGGAACCCACAACTCGGTACCATAAGAAGTCCTTCCAAAATACAAGACATGCATCATCAGGCAATTACCCTTATTCCTAGGGTTATGGTGTCTTTTATTAATAAGCAATCAATAAAGTTATTATGTAATAGTAACTAATATCTCTAACAACTACTGATGTCAATACTTGCTGATAATCTGACAACTGACAACTGAATACTAATATCTGACAACTGAGTAGCTGACAACTAATATCTGACATCTGAAATAGAATACTGGAGATAAGCCACTAACACAATAGTGTCACAAATAGATAGTAACTGATACAGATACCTGACAACTACTATAAACTCTAAATACATCATATGATCACCAACAATTAATCACACCAACTGATAAAGTGATGGCTGCTATCTGATAACTCTGAAATACAAATCACCGATATCGACTACATCACTATCTCAATAACTTAATCTCTATTAACTGAAGTAACAATAAGTATACATGAAGCACATGATATGTCCTCGAGATCAACAAATCAATGGATGCCAAAATCATATCGAAGTAAGGGAATCATCCTCAAACAACATATGGTCTAGAATATCTACTTCTGATACTCAACATCAACAAAATATCATCTAAATAAATCCCAATACTCACAACTGTAAATCCAGCTATGTCAAACCTATCTTAATGAGTCCAAGATCCAATATAAAGAATGTAAACTCTAAATTAACTCTAACTCAAGATCAATCCAAATCACGGTCCAACTTTCCTCGCAACTAACTCCGAATCCAGAATAATAAACAACTAGTAAGAACTAATAAGAATACTAATTTCCTGGTGATAAAACATCAAGTCCAAAAATGTCTAACATCAAATCACATCAGATCCATTATTTGTGGTATATCTAAACCATCTCATATCGATATAAAAACGTCATATCTACTTGTCTACAATATCCAAAAGTGTTCCGGTCGGAAATAATAACCAATAGATGAATGTCAAATCTGATAAGTAATACACATAAAATCTACTATTATTCTCAAATACAAACTATATTAACCTCAAGATCGAGCCGGATCAATTCATAGTCTAAGGTGTATCACTACTAGGCCTAAACTAACAACGCCAAACTACCAACACATGAAATAACACTAATATAAGCTGATATCAATTACATAATTAAAGTAAACAATTATAAATGTCTCATGAAGTGGTAAAAGTCATCAAACTGGTAAAATATAACAGAAAGTCACATGAAATGATAAGAGCAACTTGTAAGGCATACCGACAACGAAAAACACAATAACGAACACTCACATGAAATGACGCAGTTTCGGAACCGAATCGCCGTCTGGTCTTCACTGCACGAATTACTACTGATCTACGGATCATCCCATGGATCGGTCTTCGAATCGTATATGTATCTGGTCCACAACGGGTACGAATCTGGATCAGGTCCGGGTCTTCTGTAGCTGGGTTCGGATCTCACCAAACGGGTCCGAAACACTACACACACAACCGAACACATGAACCCACATAAACATACCCTCGTACACGTATACACTTCACAATATACACCCATAAACATACGCGTACACCCGTATATATACGTATACAAGTATACGCATACACCACATACATGCATACTTAAATAAATATCTACACATATTAATATAAATATGTACACTTATATATATACATACGCCCATAGCACATATACATGTATACACATGCATACACACGCGTATACACCCATGTATATACGTACTTATATACATACATATATATACTTACACCCTCACATTCATGCTAACCCATTAATACATATACATGATTATACATAAACACATGCATACATCCAAACACCAAGACACTCACGCGCACACACTTGCGTGCATGCATATATATTTACCAACATACCCCTACACATAAAATACACTTCCCAATTATTACAAGATTACCCCTTACACTTATAAATACACTAACCTCGAACCGATTTGCGGCGCACCGACGGAGCTCTCTGGCGGAGGCGTCCGGGGCCGCGGAGGGTGTCGTTGGATAGAGCATCTCGTCGTGAAGGGCGTGGGTGCGTTTGCGCTCGCCTACAGTGATCCACGGCGACCCACGGAGAGCCAAAAAATGGCTCAGAGTAAGATGCTTCAAGGCCAAAAGGGTGGGAACTTGGCTTGCTTTGGTTGTTGTCGTGAGCTACACTTCAAAAGAGACATCCCAATGAAAACAAGGTACATAACCACAACCAAATTATTACCAAGCAACTGAAATCACCACATTAATTTAAGTACACACATAATAATACCAAATCACCATACATGAATATAAATACCTATGTGAAAAAATGAATAGAGAAGGGGGGAAGCTCACGGCCAATGGGGGAACGGTGCAGACAAGACTTGGAGAAGCCCGTACATGACCATGGCTCACGCGCGGAGGATGCAGAGGCTTGCGGAGGGGCTGCCTGTGCTGTTGTTGCAGGCGTGCTGGTTCTGGGCTGTTGTTGCTTGGTAGTGGCGCAGCAAGTGGGAAATCAAGGCGCGGGGGCTGCTGGTTGCTTGGATCTGCTGCCGAGGTTGAGCTGTCGCTGTATAGAGGAAGTGCGGGCCTGCGCGTGGCTATAGAGGAGGGATGAGATGCTCGACAAGGTAGCGGCCACGGAGAAGCTCCGGCATTGGAGGAACCAGCGCCATGGATGCGGGGGGAAGGCTGTTGCTGTGGCCTGCGTGGTGAGATAGGCGGCTGGAGTTGCTAGGGGAATAGAGAATCTTAGGGTTAGGTTTAGGATTAATCTTAGGATATAATTGGATTTGGGTTAATGGGTATAATGGGTAGTGGGTATTGGGTCTTAAATTTTGGGTTAGGGTCTAATTGGGTATGGGTATGCCAATGGGTTAAGGCAATATAGGGTAATGGGTATGAATCAAGGAATATGGCATGAAAAGAAATCAAGGAAAAGAATATTTATAAATACCACTACAAAAATAATAATAGTACTAATATTAATAACAACATTACTTAACCAAAATATTAATAATAATAATGTCAATAACATTACATGACCACACTAATAATCATAATAATAGTAACAATAATGATAGTAATAATAGTAGTAACAATAATAATTAAGAATAATAACAAGAATAAGAAATAATAAAAATAACACTAATAACAATAATAACCTTAATGAAATAATGGTAGTAATAATTAAATAATAATTAATAATAATAATAATTGTAAATATAAAAATAATAGTAATAAGTAACTAAAAATATTGATAGGAAATAATGACAATAATATATAAAGCCAAATTGTCATTTACTATCTCAAAATAATTTGCATATTTAATAATAATAATAATCACATGAAAAAAATAATAAATTAAGTTAATAAAATAATTAGTAAATCAAATAAATACTTTAGAAAAATAAATATAGTATTTCTAACTAGGGATCTTACATGACACATACAATATCAGTTACATATCGATGTACCTTTTCAATCACCAATCATATCATCGATGTCACACGCATTCAATTCATACAATTGCCAATGCATATTCACACTCAAACATACATACTATCCACATGTATTAAAATTTTCATTTTTTGAATTTAGACATGTATTTACCATACATCAGTTTTTATCGAAGCTAATTGCTATCTCCATGTTCAAGTCAAATGTTGCTTACCATTCATACATAATTAAGTTAGGAGTTCTAATTTACATATCAGTAAACACTTTTAACTATAGGTTACATCATCAAATATAACATAATACATACTAATATTTGGTTACTATAGTCTTAGTCAATATATTTTAGTTTACCTCGTGTTCCAGAGATAAGTTCTGAGAGTCTTATGGTGCCAATTACCTATGTACATCTCAGTACAAATTATATACAGTTTTACTTATTTGACTTGATGATCAGATTGTCATAATCTCTAATCTATTAGAAGGGTATTAGTATTTTAATCACATGCTTAGGGAACTGGTAGTGATTATTGGGTTCATGATGATTAACACCTGGCTAAGATCAATGTCGTTGTTTAACTATTATCTCAGGTATATGTCCCGCTTTTGGTTACAGTCTATTACAAATTTATTAGTCATCTAATTCGCAAACTATTTATGAAATTTCTGAAGAAACTCGGTATTCCATTGAATGATTCGTGTATATGGTTTAACAAAAGATAATATAATATGTTGTACGCAATGCAAGTTGCAAGAAACCCTTTCAGAGTTTATAGACATATCGGACTTATCTTACTGAATGCTATACTTATAGCGTTTTAAATACATTTGGTATTACAAAGCTGCAAGAAAGATCAATGGCATGGTTTTCACTTCGGCCGGAAGAATTGTCTCTGCAACTTCCAGACAAGTTGAGCCTATAAGGGCCTTGTTAAGGTTGGGTAAAGCATTGCTTTCACAATGCGGGTCATAATTAAATTTATTGGGAATAACTATAATGCAAATATCCACTCTTTTTTTAAAAGCAGAAATGAGATCTAATAGAAGTAGCTATAGGCACTGCTATGATGTTATTGTTGATATAATCCTAATAAATAATTGGGTTGTAAAGATTCATGGAAGTGGATGAAACGGTACAAGATCACATCGAACCAACTAAGCATCATTTACTGTTTTGGTTGGAAATTCATTCAAGCTCAATCATGTTTCTTTGGGATAAATGCATGGTTATAATTAGGTACCAATGATGCAATTGTTACCGCATGAAAGCTATGAGTCATGCATACCCTCTACCGAGTGCTACAACCAAAGAATCTCGGTTTTGAGTAATCTAAGAAGAAGACACAGTGGAGGAGTTCAATGACACAAGCATTCCCCTTCTATAAAGGAAAGACAAGCCAACAACTAAAGTTTACGTGAAAAGAATTCATTTAGTCGCTAGGTAGAACTTTGGAGAAGCACTGATCTATCAATGATACTAGGAAGAGTGACATATAGGATTTTGATCATCAACTAATTCACATAGATTAGCAAAGGGGCAAGTGTAGAAGACCAGGTACATGCACGCACGTACGCAAATGTGTTGCAAAAACGACAATATCCTCAGTAATAAATAGCCACCATTTAACTAATGAAAGGACATACCTTAAAACCACACCATAAGTTCTTTTCATAAATCAGTGATTCCTTGACATTTTTAGCTGATTATATGTATATTTAGGACGGAGAATATATATATTAAGAATGCAAATTGAGATTTGTAAAGAGTGATTTGAATATCTAAACAGTTCCACTGAGAAAATAATGATAATAATATGCATGAACAATCTCTTGAATATCTTTAATAACATTGAAGTTGTGCATGTTGGGACATAGAGGTTAGTAAAATTTCTCTTTTGCTTGACGGCTACATGATCGTAACCCATACATGGCTAGCTTCTCATAGGTAAATAATTTACAATAATGATACTAGATCGTGGGTTGCACCAATCAATTTTGGCAACAATATCTCAATCTACTCGTAGTCCTAGGACAAGATCCTCATCACATACTCCAAACGGGATGCGTTAAAACCATTGAAAGCAAATTCTTATAACTTTATATATCTATTAGACAGAATATCACATACTATAGGTAGTTTGATTTAGCAGTGGTCTTTAGTCATGAACTTGTTGCTTAAATACCTTTCATGGATCAGTCTTTCAAGACAACTAATAAAGTTTTTATAATAACTTTTAGTCTACATATTGAATGGAATAAGAAAAGATTTATTAGAAACTAGACTTCACTACCTTTTCATTGATATATTACTTACATGATAGGTTTTATTTAAGTAAACTGTCCCAAATATACAGAAACTTATCAGTCGTGAATGAGTTCTGTAGCATAACAGTTTCAACCCACATGAAATTTTTCAGTCATAACTTAAGGTACAGGTATCCAGTAGGGCATGGTAAGAGCCGTTGGAATGTACTCGATTGTATTTCCAAAGGTATATAATATGATACCATTTAACTCAAACATACTGATGAACTAGCCCAATTTTTACAGGTTATACTGTTTAACAGATTTCTGCACCTATAGGAAAGATCGGCTATTTTACTCAAAATAATTGTTTTATCCAAAATATTACAAGAGATATATGGGGCAAAACATAGATTGTAGACTCCCTTAAATGATACATGTTGATTATTACATGTTCATGGGAATTCCTCTGAAATTTTGGACCAATACAAAATAGACTAAGATCAAGAAGGATCTTCCTCTCCTATAGATTTCCTCCTCTTCTGCCATTATCGTATGCTAGTGATTATAGGAATGATAATCTCTATACATACATAGAGCCATAATTAGTGGGTGATTTATATGTAGATAGAATCATACACAGCATCTCCAACTTAGATCTACTAACATAATCACCTCTTATTTGCTAGTGTACAACCCAAGTCAAGATGAGATTTTGGTCTTCAATCCAACACAAGCTTACCAATGAAATCAAACCCATGAAAGTTTCATGGAAAACAAGGAATAAGTAAGGATAAAATTGAGTTCAATAAATCCCTTCATATATTCAAGAAAATTTTTCATCAATTAATCTAGATCTAGGTGCAGCTAAAAATCATATCAAAAAATTTTTAATCAAATTTTGAATTTACTCCCTCACCTATAGATCTATAAGATGACACAGCTGCCCGCTTCCGCCTTGCGCGCCGTCGGCTCTGCCGTGACCCTGGCCGCGGCCGCACGCCTGGTCGCAGGCCCTCCAGTCCTCGGTCGCCGCCTGCTTCAAGAGAGAGGGGGGGGAGAGAGAGAAGCTGGGGAAGGAAGAGAGAGATAGAAAGGTTTTGGGAGAAAATTTCATCTCGGGTTCTGATAGTTGGGGACGATAAAGGATTGGGAATTTTTTCAGCCCTTAAAAAAGGAAAGAGAAAGATGGGGAAATTTTCATCTCCCATTTACATAAACCCCCCAACATAAATTTTATTGCACTATATAAATTTCTCTCTCTTCCTCTCATGAAGCCACATGTTCCTACTCATGCCACATGTCTCCATCATTCTAAAGCAAATCCTAAACATCCATCTACCCATCTCATGCATACCTACCCCTCTCCACTAAATTCTTCTCAATACATTATTATGGTATTTTCTTGGTATTTAATTTACATACTTGTATTTACACATTATACACATTTACCACTTTATTACATATAAGTATGAACAATATATTTGAGATATACAAGTATATAAGTACATATATTCATACAAGGATGATCATGTTCACAAAGATTTATATATACCTAATATACATGTATATGTATATATACATATATTAAATACCCGCACTCCCCATTTCCAAATTTTGTTCCACGAGATTTCTATACATCTATTGTTGCACTATCTTTATTCGGTCCTTGCCCCAGATGATCAGTTTATCATCTTTAACGAGTTCTAAATCAAGATTTAGAATTTTGAGACGTTACAGCAAGCCTTTCCAAAGACTAACCTATAAGGAGATATCTCTAGAATCATTTTAAAGACAGTCCTATATGCTCATAAGGCATCTACCAATTTGTGGACCAGTCTTTTCAGTTTTCATTCACAGTTTTCTTCAAGATAAGCTTAATTTGTCTAATTGAGACTTCTACATGCCCACTAGTTTGAGGATGGTAAGGTGTGGATAACTGATATGTTATGATATATATTCACATAAGAGATTCAAAAGTTCTATTGCAAAAATATGAGCCATTATCACTAATTATTGCATGAGGGGTTCCAAAGCCTGAACAGATATTTTCTTTCAAGAACTTGACAACAACTTTGTTGTCATTTGTCTTGCAAAGGATGGCTTCAATCCATTTGATGCACACAGCCACCAAGATGTATTGGTGTCCAAATGAGCTAGGAAAAGGACCTATAAAATTAATGTCCCAAACGTCAAAGAGTTCTACATCTAGAATTAAGTTGAGGGGCATCATATTATGTTTCAAAATGCTACCTATCATTTGGCATCTTGTGCACGTCTTGCAAAAGTCAAATGCATTTTTAAACAAAGTGGGTCAATAGAACGCACTCTGTAGAACTTTTCGGCAGTTTTACGAGGACCAAAGTATCCATCGCATGCAAGATCGTAACAAAAGGACAAAACACTCTTCACTTCCTCGTCAGGAATATATCTCTTAATGATTTGGTCAGAACAATATTTAAAGGGATAAGGCTCTTTCCAAATGGAGTATCGGACTTGAGACAAGAACCGATATACATCTTGTTTTGACCAGTGAGATGTGTGACTAAGTAATTAACTATGCTGGCAAACCATGGTTCCCTAAAGGTAGTTAAGAGTTGCTCATCGGGGATGTTATCATTGATTGGTAACTTGTTGGAAGGGGTGTTTGGAATACGAGAGAGGTGATCGTCGATGACGTTTTCGATACCCTTTTTATCTCAAATTTCAAGATCAAACTCTTAAAGGAGGAGGATCCAACGAATGAGTCAGATCTTCGCATCTTTCTTGAGCATTAGGTATCAAAGTGCAGAATGTTCGGTGAATATGGTGATTTTGGTCGTAAGTATCTATAGACGAAAATTTTCCAATGTAAACACTACATCCAAGAATTCCTTCTTGTTGTAGTATAGTTAAATTGGGCTTTATTTTGAGTCCTACTTGAATAGTAAATCACATGCTGCATGTCATCTATGCGCTATCCTAAGACAGTGCCTATGACAAAATTAGAAGCGTCGCACATAATCACAAATGGTTTGGACTAATCCGGGGCAGAAATTATGGGCGCAGAGATAAGTTTCATTATGAGCTTCTCTCAAGCGTTAAAACATTCGTCATCAAAGATGAAGGGCACGTCCTTAGCTAAAAGGTTAATTAAGGGTCTAGCAATTTTGGTAAAATTCTTATGAACTTATGATAGAAACCGACGTGTCCTAAAAAGGAACGGATGTCTTTTACACATTTGGGTGTTAGAAGCTTGGCTATGACCTCTATCTTCGCCTTATCCACTTCAATCCTTATTCTAGAAATTTCATGACCTAGAACAATCCCACGTTGTATCATGAAATGAAACTTTTCTTCAAAGTCAAATTCTTTTTGGCACATTGGTCAAGGACAAGTTCTAGATGGTACTGACATTGATTGAAAGAGTCTCCATAGATGGAGAAATCAACCATAAAGATCTCTAAGAATCATTCCATCATGTCAAGAATAAGCTTAATATGCAACATTGAAATGTCATAGGGGCATTGCATAAACCGAAAGGCATTCAACGGCAAGAAAAAATCCCAAATGGATAAGTAAATATTGTTTTCTCTAGGTCCTCCAGAGCTATAGGGAATTGATTATACCCAAAGTAACCATACAAGAAACAATAATACTCGTGTCCCGCTAATCGTTCAAGCATTTGATCGATAAATGGAAAAGAAAAATGGTCATTGCGAGTGGCAGCATTTAATTTCTGATAGTCAATGCAAACTTGAACCTGTGTAGTGAGTCGCACTTGTACTAACTCTTGATTTTCATTCTCTGTCACAGTAAAACTGAATTTCTTAGGGACCGCATGGACTGAGCTGACCCATTGACTATCAGAAATATGATAAATTATGCCATTATATAAGAGTTTTACTATTTCAACTCGAACTGCCTCTTGCATAATAAAGTTTAACCTATGCTACGGGACCCTCTTTGGTTTTATCTCTTCATTTAGATGGATTCGGTATTGAACTATAGCCAGACTCAATCCCTTTATGTCAGTCATCATCCAACCAATGGCTTTCCTATATTTTCTAAGGATTGTCAAAAGGTCCTCTTCTTGCCCATCAGTCAAGTTGGATGGAACAATGACTGGAAGAGTCTATTGTTCACCTAAGTATAAGCACTTGAGATGTGTGGGCAAGGCTTTTAGCTCTAAGAAGGAGATGACTCAATAGATGGAGAGGTCAAGCTTGTTGGCTCCGAATCTAATGAACTTGGGCTCGATGCCCACTCAATAGCAGAATTGACTACCTCATGAAGTTTAAAATCCTTGGATTCTAACTCGTCGTCACACTCAGCTTCTAGTTCTATCTCCTCACTATGCTCACTTGTCAAGCCCTCAATAAGATTTACCTCAAAGGTGGATTGTATCGTAGGGTTGTTTTTCTAAATTGAAAACATTGACTTTCTTAATCATGTCTCCAAAAGTCAGTCATATGGATTCGTTTCTACAATTTATAATTGCATTTATAGTTGCTAGGAATGGGCGTCCTAAGATGATGGGAGTTTGAAACCTAGGATTAGAGTCTGGTTGGGTCTCTAGGACATTGAAGTTTACTGGGTAAATGAATTCCCCTATGCAGATATTGACATCATTTATTTTTCTTTTTGGAATTTTGACTTACCTTTCAGCTAACTTGGTCGTAATTTGAGTTAGGCTTAGTTTGTCTAACCCGAGTTGTTGATATACTGAGAAAGGGAGTAAGTTGATACTCGCTTCCAAATCAAGAAGTGCTCGATTAATTTCTGTCTGACTTATTGTGCAAGATATGGTAGGATAACCAGAATCCTTGTACTTGACGGGGATCTGATTGGACATAGCTCACTAATATTAGTGACTAGAAAAACTTTCTTTAGCACATTTGTCTTGCTCTTCTTTGTGCACATGTCCTTAAGGAACTTGGCATAACTAGAGACTTATTGGATTGCATCAAGAAGAAATATGTTAATCTTTACTTGGTTGAAATCTCAAGTATTTTTTTCCATTTGTGCATTATTATTTCTCCTAAGCCTATTCGAAAATGGGGCTATAGGATTATGCACTTGTTCGGCTGACTTATCTTTTGAAGTGGGTAGAGTGGAACTAGAAGGAGTGGATGTTTGAATTAGGTCCGGTGGCATTGACACTGGATTATCGACTTGTTTTCTTGATCGTAACATATGAACCAAATTATATTGGTTCATTGGATCCTTTTGAGCCATATGAGCTTGACTAGAGTTTTTAGAGTTTGTTACCGATTGACTAGGCAAAGTCCCTTTGGACCTTTTGGAACTGGTTAACTGACTCATTTGACCCTCTAATCTAGATATGACTTATCCAGTATTCTGCATGAAAGATGTCAAAATCTTTTCAAACTCGATAGATTTCGTGTCGACAGTGGGACATTGGAAGGAAAGTTATCGAGCTTGATTGGGAAAATTGTGTTGATAATGAGGTGATTGGAAATTATTAGAGAAATTGGGCTTAGGATAATCGTTGGTGTTTTGGGCCCATGAGAAATTTGGATGATTTCTCCAATCGGGATTGTAGGTTTGTGAATATGGATATTGGTGGGCCTTGCAAAGGCTGCATTCATGGGTTCGGATAATATTTGATGAGAAAGAAAAATATGACACTCTTCAAACACATGGTTCATGGCTTGACAGTAAGTGCAACCTGCAGATGGTATTGGGTTGACTTGGTTTACAGAAATAGGATCCTTAGTTTCTATGGCCTCTAACCTTCGCATAATGTTAGCTAATTTAACCTCAGTTGCTATGGAGTCTTCTATCGAGTGGATACCTCATTTGGAAGAGATAGAGTTGGGATTCCTAGACTCTTCGTTAGAAGGTTCCATTGGAGGGTATTTTTCGCTAAGTCTTCATATATTTCCCTCGTGTTCATCTTCTTTCAAGAATATCCGTTGACTCATGGTTTCTAGAAGAGTCTTATTTTGATAATCAAGACCATCGTAAAGAATTTGGCATAGTCGCCACTTCTCTTCGCCATGATGAGGGCAGTGGACAAGAAGGTCTTTGAAACATTCAAGTATTTTCAAAATGGTTTGTTGGGTTCTTTCTTGCACTACATTATGTTTTTTCCCTTAAAAAGGTGATCTTTTGGATAGGGTAGAACTTTTTTAAGAAGACATTCACGAAATCACCCCAAGTTGTGATAGAGTTTTTCACTAAACTGTATAGTCATTTCTTGGCTAGGTCCTTAAGGGCAAAACAGACAAAAATGTAGCTTGACGACATCGTCTCCTAATTATAGTATTTCATCATAATACATACCTTCTCAAATTCTCTTATAAAGAAGTACGCATCTTCAGATTCTAGACCATGATATTTTGAGAGAGTGTTTATGAATTGTGGCTTAAGCTCAAATTTGTCGTCGTTAGCTTCGGGAAGCTGAATGAAAGATGGAAAAGATATTCTAATAGGATAGAATCTATCCTGCAAGGATATTGTTTGTGCCATTTCGAGATTGGGTTTAGGTGGTGAAATATTTCTAATTAAGCTAGATGCAGTTGGGTCTCTTGACCAAATTGATATACACAATCAATAGCGAACCATTCACCAATCAAAAGAAAACAAAGATCAATCAATCCTATTCTAGGGTAAGCTTAGACCTAGATGACTCCTAACTTTAGATTATCTGCGAGAGGTATATTGCAGACCTTATCCACAAGTTAGTCGGCCAAGTAAGTGCAAGATTGGTAGAAGGTATCCGTCAAGACGAGTCTAATTAAGCCAAACTACCACCTTCAAGGTTTTGCTTCTCAATCCCCTACCTAGTTACCGATTTGGCAAGAGTTAGGTTCTAATAACTTCTTCCTTTAGTTAATCTCCTAGTGAGTCTAAGTTATCCTAGGGCTAATGTCTAGTTAATTTTAAATTAGGGTTAGGCTGTGAGTGCAAGGAAGATGGTGATGTGTGTGCTTTATATATACATGTTTTACATCACTTTTTATGCCAATTATTTGCCATATTTAATGATGCATGGGTATTTTGTTAGTGTTATTTGCAGATTTTAGGTCAAGAGCAAATTAGAAGAAAAAGTAAAAATTAGCAAATTGGTGATATCAAGTGAACAAAAGAGATGCAGAACTAGAGATCTGAAGAAGAGTTGGAACATCTCAAAAGAGCCTTCATGCAAAATAAGAAATTTCACAAAAAATCTGGGACTGAAATGGATCAAGAATTTGGCAACCCAGTCGTAAATTTGGCCAAACAGCCATGAACCAGTCAACGAGAATGCCAACTCAGAGATCAACACGAGTCAAAAAGCGGAGCGTCAATACAGCAAGAAGTTTGGCCAGCTAGCCGAGCTACGGCGGTGCTTATGGATATAATTTTCTCAGAAATTCGTGTAATTTTAAAAATCTAGGTTTTTGTATTTGACTAGGGTTCTACTGCTCTCTGTTATATAAATGCCACCAAGCCTCTTGTAACATTACTGCTTTTTTATCTCCCTTCTATTAGAGCGAAAATCAATAAATTCTGCTGTTAGCTATTAATCTAAGAGTATTTTCAGCAAAAAATTCTTCAAGGCTTCATATTTCGTGGTGCTCTCTTACCTTTCTTTTATTTTTCTTTTAAATTAATTTTATTACATGATCTATTCTAATATTATAATGTGTTCTATTTTCTTAGTTATGAACTAATTTTTCATAATTAGGGGCATGATGTAGGGATTGTATTGATGATATAAGCTTATGTTTTGTGCAACTTCTCCTACATGTTCTATAAAGTTTAAATCTTTAGCATGCTAAGTTGTTAGTCTTGTGCTTTATGTTACACTTGGTGCACACAATAATCAAAAGGTTAGGTCAGAGTCCGAAAGGAGATAACTTAGCAAAAGATTTTAGGATTAACAGCCATAAAAATGTTGAGATGTAAGAGTTGTACAGTCAAGCAAGAATATCCATCACACTTAATGCATCTTCTGACTAACAATCTGCTAGATCGAGAGATTGTAATTTCTAGATTTAAAAGATAGAATTGATATTATTCTAGAGAAAGTACTAATTAGGATAGGGAATTCCGATTGTTAGCATGAGTAAGATGAATTAGCACAAGCATAATAATTTATCTGATTACAATTACTGAAATCATTATCCTAATTTTTTTCATATCTAAAGTAAACCTTTTTAGCAATAGTTTATTCACAACATCTTCCAACTCAATTGATTATTCAAATAAAACTAGGAAAGATTAAGTTGGTACTTGAAGCAACAACCCTCATGGGATGATACTCTATTCACTCTATATTACTTGTTAACGATTGGTTCACTTGCCATTCGAGTCAATCGTACATCAAGTTTTTGTCATCGTTACCGGGGATTGTATAATTTTCAATATCAACAATATCGACTACTGTTCTGCTTTGAATTTTGTCTGCAGATCTAATATAAAAATCTTTCTCTGTGTAGGTTACAGGAAATTCAACCTCAACAGGGCACAGAGTTCGGCCAAGTAGTTAAAATTTTGGCCAGATAGCTGAACTCCTATTCTGAACGGAGTTGAGTTTTCTTCAGACTTACTGTCACTAGTAGATGAGATGTTCTAAGAGTACATAACTCATAGAACCTGATCCAGAGATCGACAGAACCTTCAATCGCTTGCTCAAAGAGAAACGAGATCGAGAGAAAGTGATGGAGAAGCAAAACGAGAGAAAAGCTTTAAGGGATTATGTTGTTCCCTCTCTCACTGGAGCCAATTCATGCATCATTGCACCATCAATTCAAGAAAACAACTTTGAACTAAAGCAGGGTTAATTCAGATGGTGCAACACACATGTCAATTTGGGGGATTCTCACATGACGACCCCAATGAACACATCTCTAGTTTTCTAGAGATATGTGACACACAGAGGATTAATGGTGTGTCTTTGAAGGTATCGAAGGTAATAAAGCTGAAACTTTTTTCTTTTCCCATAAAGGATAAAGCGAAGACATGGTTCAATTCTTTACCTAAGAATACCATAGCAACGTGAGATGAGATAGCAAATAAGTTTCTCACAAAGTACTTCCCCCATCTAAAGTGGCAAAACTCCAAGATAATCTCACAACCTTCACCTAACTTGAATCTGAAAGCATCTATGAAACTTAGAAGAGGTATAAAAATTAATCAGGAAAGTCGCACATCACGAACTTCCTGCTTGGTTGAAAATCCAATTCTTCTACAATAGATTGAATCCAAATACCAAGATAATAATTGAATGGGACCGCAGGAGGAGTACTCATGGGAAAGGAACGTGATGAGGCATACGAGCTTCTTGAGGAGATGACCTCAAATAGCAACAATGGCAATCAGATTGAGCGATGCCAAGGAAGGCGACCGAAATATATGAGATAGACGCAATCTCCGCAATACATGCATAACTTGCATTGTTAATAAAGAAACTCGATGCAACCAATGCAAGCGCCATCGAAACTCAAATCTCTCCATATGATGCATTTGTTGCAGGGCAACCAGCCAATGAAGGACAAGTTGGCAGCTTGGGTTTCCTTCAACCGAGCAGGCAAACTACGTGAACATCGTTCAGAGGAACAATAATCCCTATTCAAATAAGTACACACCAGCTTGGAGGAATCATCTTAATTTAGCATGGGGTGGTAATAGCAACAACAGTGTTCCAAGAATGAATAACTTTCAGCAACAGCAAGCAAGGCCACCACCACCAAAAGAGAAGAAGCCAAGCTTAGAGGAGACAATGCAACAACTCGCCGCCACTATACAAACATTCATGACCAAAACAGACACCAACCTGAAGAACCAAGCAGCTGCAATTCATAACCTAGAGGTGCAAATGAGTTAAATTTCTAGCCTGCTATCCAATCGACCACATAGATCGTTACTAAGCAACACGGAGGTAAATCCCAAAGAACACGTCAAGGTAATCATGTTAAGAGATGAAAAAGTCCTAGCACAAGATCAAGTCTCCAGAGATGAAAACCCTACTCCAACAGACACGAGAGATAAAAACTTAGAACAAGAGAAGGAGGTAATAGATGTACAGAGCCAGAGTTCGGCCAACCAGCCGAAATCTCGGACAAGTAGCCGAACACTGGAAGATTCTCAGGCTCTGCAAGATCCCACAGAGTAGTCAGTTATCAAGCCATATGTTCCCCCATTTTTATTCTCTCAGAAACGCAAGCAAAAGACTATAAATAAGCAGTTTGTTCAATTTCTAAATATGTTTAAAAAACTGCATATTAACATTACTTTTGCAGAGGCCCTAGCACAGATGCCCAAGTACGCAAAGTTCATGAAGGAAACCCTAAGAAATAAAAGGAAACTTGAGGGTCATGAAACAGTAATGTTGAATGAAGAATATAGTGCTATTCTATTAAACAAGCTTCCTCTAAAGTTTAAGGATGCAGGGAGTTTTTCTATACCTTGCATTATAGGAAACTTAAAATTTGATAATGTTTTAAGTGATCTTGGTGCAAATAAAAATTTTATGCCTCTCTCTATTTTCAGGGCATTGGGTTTGGGAGAACCGAAGCAGACTACTGTCTCACTCTAATTGACAGATAGATCGATAAAGTACCCACTTAGTGTTATTGAAGATGTGCCTGTTAAAGTCGACAAGTTCTATTTGTAAATCACCTAGAGGGGGGGTGAATAGGTGATGGCTAATCTAATGGTCACTTAATGATGAATGATGCAAATAATGCGGAAGCTAAAAACAATTATGACCAAATTAAAACTTTTACACTAAACACCACGTATAACCAAAAGTGTTGCCGAATTCCCCGTGAAGGGCTCTGGACAAACTCCTCTAGATTCCCCTTGAATGGGTTGAGGTGCCGCGTTGGCTCTCTTGATTGAATACAAGTGTTAGCAACAATCCCACGCAAGTATATATATCAATTATGCACACAACATATATCAAGCATGTAAATGTAAAGACAATATAAGCTATGCAAGATATAAATGAGACAAAGAGAGAGAGTGAGCAATCGCAAACACAAGGGTATGTTTCGAGGTTCGAGCACACTTGCTCTACATCCCCGCCTTCGACACACGAAGGATTTCCACTATGCAAGATCCCAATGGATCTCTCCTCGGTGCCGCAACACCTACAAGCCCTCGGACTCCCTAGTCCCGTACACACCGCAAGCCCACCGGCTCGCCGAGGCCGCACCTCGTACAACAAGTTCGCACCCGAACTCGAAACAACGCGGACACACACGTCCGCCTCCTCAAAGCACAAGAAATGATCTCTTGGTGATCTAAACACTTGATCACCAATAAAAGCTCTCACTACAACACACCTATAGGATATATAATCAATGGTTGCTCAAGTGTGGTGTGAGAAAATCAAGGATGTAAAAGGTGGAGGAAAAACTCATAGACTTTCTTTTAACACTCTTTATAAAAACTTCCCTTTAGATAGGAAATATTTGCTCTCTATTTTGTGGAGAAAACTCTTCTAAAAGTCTGGGAAAAACTGGCTCTAAGAGTCTCTAAAATCTTGGCTCAAAACAATGACCAAACCCCCTTTTATAGAGGTCAGAAAAATGTGACCGTTGGGGTCTGTCAGAGCTTCCGGTCGACCGCTCGGTCGACCACCAACGGACGAAAATCTGACCGTTGGAGCCTCCGGTCGACCGCCCGGTCGACCCAGAAATCCAGAGAGCAGAACTCTCTGCTGCGGTCGACCGTCCGGTCGATTGGACCACTGTGCTGCCAGACACGCACAAGTCTGTGCACGTCGGTCGACCGTGGGTCGACCGGACCATGGTGCGGTCGACCGCTCGGTCGACCGGACCAGCCTGTCAGCCAGTTCCAGGTCTGGAAAACTGGTTTAAAAATTAATTTTAAAATCTTTTAACACTTATAAAAATTCCATAAACTTGTTTTAACATTCTATATTGAAAACCAAACTTGTGATAAAAATTTTCAAGACATATATCAACATATTCATATCGTTTCAGCGTCTTGCAAATTTTATCAAAAATCAAAACATGTATTTTTCAAACTTGGTTTTCATAATTTCACAAAATATAAAAACAAGATATTTGATTTCATTTTAAAGCATAGTGTGCATGGATATGATCCACTACACAATCATAATGTAATATCTATGTTTTTGTCATAAAGCTCTAAACTTGTTTTGCTTTAAAGATATGTATATGATAAATACCAAAAGCCAAACTTGTATTTTTCCAAAATGAAAATTTTTTTGTAAACCAAAAAAATCTTTTATGAAAACAATTCTAAATCAAGAGTGTGTGTGCATGGTATACTTGAGCAATCCACCAACTATCTATCCTTTACATTTTTAACTAAAACAAAAACAAAATCTTATACCTAGACACAAGTCTTCATCTTCTTGAAGTCTTCACTTGAAGGCTTTTCATCTTCTTGACTTGGTCCAAGCTTGATCCAAAGCTCCTTGGATCACACCGTGCTAGCTCCAAATCTTGACATTTTATCCTTTGTTGAGCTATGCACTTACTAAGATCTTGATAATGAATCTGTCACTAATTAAACACAAGATCATTAGTAAATATAACTTCATGAGTTGATCATCATCAAAACTAGGGTGATAGGCCTTTGGGCCAACAATCTCCCCCTTTTTGATGATGACAAAACTCATGGAGTTATATATGCATGGATTAAAGTAAAGCTTCAAGGAAGCTCCCCCTTAACTCATGCATAGACATAAATAATAAGATATGGAAATGAAGTACATGAAAATGTATGCAAGTATGGAGATAAAACATGCAACAAGCATAAATCAAAATCTTTTTCTCCTATTTGCAATACAAAAACATATATGCATAAATAACAAGGAAGACAAATACTACTCCCCCTTAAGCAATGAAAGCATGCATATATATACTCAAATACTTCTCCCCCTTTTTGTCAATCATCAACAAAGGGTTCAAAGTAAAATCAAATCAAACAAAATTTTCTCCCCTTTTTGTCAAAAACAAAAAAAAATCAAGAAGGGGTGAAACAAATCAATCAATAAAGGTTTATATGCGATATACATTCATGAAGAGGAAGACGCTAAGTTAGCTTCCCTACACATATGCATTACATGAAGAAGGGATGACAAGCCCTAACTCACATAACACATATTATGTAATGCATAAGAGGAGATGTGAAGCTCCCCCTACACACGTATATCATATAAAGAAGAGTTGTCAAGCTCCTCAATTTATAATATACTCAACATGAATCTATATGTAAGAGAGATGTTAAGCTCTCCTTGCATATAGGAAATACAAATCAAACATTTTGAATTTTTCTTTAAAATTTTGAACTTACTTAATAAAACACATTTTGAGATATCAAATCAACATATATTTTTTTATTTCGATATCAAATTTGAAAACATATTGCATAAGCTTTAAGAATTACCAATTGAAAGTTGAATTAAGCTTAGCAAATAGATCACATATATGTATGAAAAGATAATACCAATAGGAATTGATATAATTTAAATTTGAAAGCATTCATACATACAATCAAAATACGAGTATATAAAAATCATATTGATACCAATTGAAAATATCCAATGATACCAATTGAAGAGAAAGCTTATCATATACTCTACCATATGAAGAATATGCACTAGTTAATATGAAAATGTTTTAAAACTAGTACGAAATCCTTCAAGCAAGGAATAAGGCAAAAATGTTTTTCATGAAACACAAGTAATCACATGGCACTAAAAACACTCTAATATCCATGAAGTCCATAAAGTTTTTAAAAGGTGAGTGCACTAGTGTAATGTGGAACATGATATCATGAAAATGTCAATAAAGCTCAATATTCCTTTAAATCATCACACATTTTTATTTTTATTTTTTATTAAAAAAATATGTTTCAAGATATATGTATGTTTTGACAACACAATAAGTATACATACATATCTCTTAAACACAATTGAGTCCATATAAATAGATTTGCATAAAGGCAATGACTCAAGAGGTATACATGTATATCTTAAAGTTTGGCAAAATACACATATACATGAAATGAAAACACATGATCATAAATCAAATCCAAAAAAGTGGGAATATAAGGTTAAAAATGTATGTATCATCAAAACCAAGCAATACAAGCACATTTCATGGGTTCAAATAAGCATTAAGCACAAATATAGATAGATTTATTTGTGGCCCACAACATGTTCAAGTATAAATCCTAGTGTTGATAAAACTAACATATAAACTAATATTCAAATCATGAAGCATCAAATCTTTGAGAAAATAGAATCATGTGTCAATCTTAAAAATTATTTGAACAAATAACTAGTATAAATTGTTTTTGAAAAACTAGTTAAAGATCCTTCAAATATATCAAATCTTATGTTTTTCATAAACATAACTAGATACATAAAATTTAAGCACTCATAGTCTATAAGGCTCAAAATGTTTTTAATAAAAATGTGAGTGTTAAATGATCATGTAAATAGCATTTTTATGAAAATAGTCAATGAAGCTCATAAGTCACATTTTTAAACAAAAACACGAAAAATCATTTTTAATCAAAACACTAATCTTCATAGTATATGTATGATTAATCCAATCCTAATAATATACATACATATCCCAAATATTAAAAGAGTCTAATAATGATGTTTGCATGAAGGCAAGAAACTCACGGGTATACATGTATATTTATTAGATTTTAATTTTAAATACATATACATGAAGTAAAGCATAAAAATAGGCATAACAAGTATAAATGAAAGAATCATCAAAACTAGACTATGCATATGCAAATAGTGGGCACAAATGAGCATGAAGTTCAATCATATATGAATCAATTGTAATTCACTAATTGTATATGTATACATGTATGTTTTGATAAAATCTTCATTTAAACATGTAAATACCACATGAAGCACACAAAAATATGAACATGCTATATGATATATGAAATTAAAAGCATGTGCATAAAAGTAGGAGTTTAGAAATTATTACCAACTCCAAAGCTCCAAATATGGTGGTCTTTCCACCAAAGCTTCTTGATAGCGATGCATCCAAAAGTATGTCCATCAAGTCTATTGCATCCACTACCAAGGCACCAATCCTCTCACGTCTTGTGAGAGCCCTCACCTACATCACAATCAAATGGTGGGGGTTTGGTACCCATATTTTCTTGGGTCCTTTGGGGTTAGTCTTGTTGTAAGGAACCCAAAATCTTTTATAATTAGCAAAATTTAGAGAATTAATATTATCATAACAAAACTTTGCTAAATGGCCTTTGCGGCCACAATGTGTACATACGTACACCTTAGTATGCTTATGTGTAGGAGTGTGATCATGTTGTGCAACATAAGCATATGCATGATGGGTATGATGTGCATGAACATGTGGAGTTTGTTTCTTTGAAAACATTGACTCCAACCTAGAATGATTAAAAGCACAAGAGTTCAAGGTTGAACTCAAACCATCCATTTTATTTTTCAAATTTTTAATCTCATTAGTTGTGGCATGTAAAGCATGGTGAGATATAGAATCATTTTTCCTTTTCTTTTTAGAAACAAATTCTTTTTCTTTTTCAACAAATTTTCTTTTCAAAGTAATATTTTCTTGAAAAACAACTTCTTTTTGTTTTTCCACCAAATCAACTTTCTTTTTCAAAATAGTATTTCCTTCACATAAATCATTCAATTTTGACATGAGGGAAACATTCTCATTTCTCAAATCTTTGTTTTCTTTTCTAAGCATGCCATTTTATTTTCTAAAGAATCTTTTTCATTAAGCATGGCATCAAAATTCTTTTTCAAATTTTTGTTATCCTTTTCTAAACATGCAATGTTAGATTTAAAAGAGTCTTGTTCTACATACATGCAAGCAATATTCTTTTTCAAATTTTTATTTTCTTTCTTAATCATGTCATACTTTTCAAGCAATAGATGACAAAAGGTAGTAAGCTCATCATATGACATGTCATCATCATCGGATTCGGAATTTACCTCAAGGGGGTTATCCCCTTGGACCATGTAGCACTTGTTGGAGGTGTCGCTTCCAGCATCCGAGTCACTCCCCGCATAGTATAGATCTTTTTCGCCGAGGGAGGTGATGATGTTCCATACTACAAAAGCCGATTCAACATTAGAAACCCTAGATAAATAATCATCATTTAGGGTTGACTTGATAGCATGAAGGGCTTTTGCATTAGCCTCAAAATTCTTACCATCTAAAGAATATGCATTATTAGTAGTGGCAAGATATACATGAATGCCTAAGGCCTTGAGGTACAATGACATCTTAACCTTCCAAATTTGGATGTTAAGAATGTCAAAGGTGGGTGGTGACATGAACTCCATAGTGTGTGTACAAAATCTTGTGATTAGCCTAAAATGAGGATCTTTAACTCTAGGTTGTTAGACCCAAATCAGAGTACCAAGCTCTGATACCAATTGAAAATCACCTAGAGGGGGGGTGAATAGGTGATGGCTAATCTAATGGTCACTTAATGATGAATGATGCAAATAATGCGGAAGCTAAAAACAATTATGACCAAATTAAAACTTTTACACTAAACACCACATATAACCAAGAGTGTTGCCGAATTCCCCGTGAAGGGCTCTGGACAAACTCCTCTAGATTCCCCTTGAATGGGTTGAGGTGCCGCGTTGGCTCTCTTGATTGAATACAAGTGTTAGCAACAATCCCACGCAAGTATATATATCAATTAAGCACACAATATATATCAAGCATGTAAATGTAAAGACAATATAAGCTATGCAAGATATAAATGAGACAAAGAGAGAGAGTGAGCAATCGCAAACACAAGGGTATGTTTCGAGGTTCGAGCACACTTGCTCTACATCCCCGCCTTCGACACACGAAGGATTTCCACTATGCAAGATCCCAATGGATCTCTTCTCGGTGCCGCAACACCTACAAGCCCTCGGACTCCCTAGTCCCGTACACACCGCAAGCCCACCGGCTCGCCGAGGCCGCACCTCGTACAACAAGTTCGCACCCGAACTCGAAACAACGCGGACACACACGTCCGCCTCCTCAAAGCACAAGAAATGATCTCTTGGTGATCTAAACACTTGATCACCAATAAAAGCTCTCACTACAACACACCTATAGGATGTATAATCAATGGTTGCTCAAGTGTGGTGTGAGAAAATCAAGGATGTAAAAGGTGGAGGAAAAACTCATAGACTTTCTTTTAACACTCTTTATAAAAACTTCCCTTTAGATAGGAAATATTTGCTCTCTATTTTGTGGAGAAAACTCTTCTAAAAGTCTGGGAAAAACTGGCTCTAAGAGTCTCTAAAATCTTGGCTCAAAACAATGACCAAACCCCCTTTTATAGAGGTCAGAAAAATGTGACCGTTGGGGTCTGTCAGAGCTTCCGGTCGACCGCCCGGTCGACCGCCAACGGTCGAAAATCCGACCGTTGGAGCCTCCGGTCGACCGCCCGGTCGACCCGGAAATCCAGAGAGCAGAACTCTCTGCTGCGGTCGACCGTCCGGTCGATTGGACCACTGTGCTGCCAGACACGCACAAGTCTGTGCATGTCGGTCGACCGTGGGTTGACCGGACCATGGTGCGGTCGACCGCTCGGTCGACCGGACCAGCCTGTCAGCCAGTTCCAGGTCTGAAAAACTGGTTTAAAAATTAATTTTAAATCTTTTAACACTTATAAAAATTTCATAAACTTGTTTTAACATTCAATATTGAAAACCAAACTTGTGATAAAATTTTCAAGACATATATCAACATATTCATATCATTTCAGCGTCTTGCAAATTTTATCAAAAATCAAAACATGTATTTTTCAAACTTGGTTTTAATAATTTCACAAAATATAAAACAAGATATTTGATTTCATTTTAAAGCATAGTGTGTATGGATATGATCCACTACACAATCATAATGTAATATCTATGTTTTTGTCATAAAGCTCTAAACTTGGTTTTGGTTTTAAAGATATGTATATGATAAATACCAAAAGCCAAACTTGTATTTTTCCAAAATGAAAAATCTTTTGTAAACCAAAAAATCTTTTATGAAAACAATTCTAAATCAAGAGTGTGTGTGCATGGTATACTTGAGCAATCCACCAACTATCTATCCTTTACATTTTTAACTAAAACAAAAACAAAATCTTATACCTAGACACAAGTCTTCATCTTCTTGAAGTCTTCTCATCTTCTTGACTTGGTCCAAGCTTGATCCAAAAGCTCCTTGGATCACACCGTGCTAGCTCCAAATCTTGACATTTATCCTGTGTTGAGCTATGCACTTATTAAGATCTTGATAATGAATCTGTCACTAATTAAACACAAGATCATTAGTAAATATAACTTCATGAGTTGATCATCATCAAAACTAGGGTGATAGGCCTTTGGGCCAACACTATTTCCTTGTAGATTTCTTTGTACTTGACATGGAAGAAAATAGTTATGTTCTCCTCATATTTGGCCGACCTTTCTTAGCCACACGAAGAACTTTGATTGATTTGGATGATGGAGAACTCATCCTTCGAGTGCAAGATGAACAAGTTGCTTTCAATTTTTTTAAAGCCACGCCACAACCATCGAATGTCGAGAAGTGCTTCAGAATTGATGCCAAGGACAAGTAAGTAGTTGAAGTATCAAAAGAGGAGCCTCAAAAGTTGCTTAGCAAAGAGTCTAATCAGCTCAAGTCCACCAAGTCCAAGAATGCAAAATTTGAGAAGCAAAGTTTCTACTTCAAAGCTGCACCACCAAACCAAATATGGAAGGAAATTCAAAAGACTGCAAAAAACTTATCTAGGCTAACACCTTCCGTATATGAGCCTCCATGAAGATCAGCAGAAAGTCTAGCTAATGGCTATAACTTAAAGCGCTTCTTGGGAGGCAACCAAAGTTTTCTAACTTCTTTTATTTTTTTTTCTATTTTTAATTTTCTTTAGTACTAACTTATGTATTTTGTATGTTAGGTACCCCCTCTGTATACTGATCCAATATTCCTAGATGAACCACAAAATCACCACAACATAAGCACTAAAAGACAGAACATCAAAAGATCAGAAGTTCGGCCCGGTGGCTGAATGTTCGGCCAGCCAGCCAAACACTGGTAGGCATTTGACCAGGAATCTTTTAGGAGTAAACTTTCCAAATTACTTGTTTTTTTGAATCTATTTCCGAGTCAAAATTGAGTTATTTTGTGATAAATAAAGATCTTGATTTAAATATGGATTTCTTTTCAAATTTGAAAATTTTGGGGTGATTCTCAATCTTGATTTTGTGCATGCTGACATAGCACAATTTAGGTACAGGAATAGGGGTTAAATCTTTTTGAAATTTTTTGAAATATTTCTATCCTTTCCTTGTTTTTATCTTCTTTAATTTATCCTCTATAAAAATTCAAAATTTTTTTTAAAAGTTTGAATTTTAAAAATCCCTCATCCTTTCCCAAGAGCATTCAATTTCTAATATCTGCTAAGATTCTAAATATGAATTTGAAATTCAAATGAAGCGTAGTATTAGGATAAGGGTACACACATTTTCTATATAAACTAACTTCAACCTTCTTTTGTTTCTCAAAAATTCGAGTCCAACCTCTCACACCAGAGTGTTCTACAGTTAGGAGAAGAAGTTCCAGAGACCTCAGCTACCAAATCCGCAAAGTTCGAGGCAGAAGTTCAGCCAGGCAGCCGCGATTAGGCCAGGTAGCCGAACTTTAGCAGAACCTTTTCCCTAAATTCTTTAGGAACAGTAAGTGCTCGATTTTACCTCTTCTACAGTTCTCAATTTTTTTGTAAGTTCATCATGTCTAAGATCTTTACTGAGCACAATTTTTTCCTTGTATTCGAAGTATTTGGGATGTATTTTCTGGATCAAATAAGGGCTAGGAATTGAGATTATATGTTGCATGCCAATACTTATAAATTTTATATTCCTGCCCTTGTACGAGAGTTTTATAATGGGTTTTCAGAAAATAACATTGATAGGAATTAAGGAATAATTGAAGTAAATTGGAGAGGGGAGATGAAAATCTTCATTTATAAACTATTTCTGAACTAACGGGTATTCCTAATGTGGAAAGAGGGACTCAAGAACCGGGGAACATAGGAAACTACATTCAGTTAATGGGGGAACATTGCAATGTACCTCAAGAGGGTGGCATTAGCGCTAAAATATTATATAGGAATGTGTATGCATTATTTAAATGGTTGAATCGTAGTATCTAGAGTGTTTCAAATGTTTCATCTTTTTACAACCAAGTTTTACACATTGCCTACGTTTTAATGGCTAATGAAAAAGATTTTTGCATGTGCTACAGATTATTGGACACCATTGCTAGCGCTAAAGATAAAGAAGACCTTTTTACCACTACCCCTCCTTATCACACGAATTTGCAAGGAATGGTGTAGCACCCCATTCCCGGGATACGTACTCAGATACGTGTCCTGACTTTTTCGACTGTATTGTTCAATTTTCTTTCAGTATTTACTTTTGGGTTGTGATTACTTATATTGTTTATCGGATCTGGGTTCTCAGACCTAGAGTAAGCCCTGTCCCGGACCGGGAACCCGATACCGGCATACCGCTCGATTTGGCCTTTCTGATGGTCCGATTTGACCGATTTCAGTTTCAGACAATGTTTTCTAATATTTTAGATTTTTCGTGATTTTTTAGAATTTTTCAGAATTTTTCTGCAAAATCTCGAAAACCGGTGTCGGTCGGCGTCGCTAACTGATTCCCAGATTTTTAGTTTTCAAACGGGATTGAATTTTCAAAGATGGCTTTCATATTACTTCTTAGAATTTCATTTCTATCTAAAAACATTTCTTTAAGATTTTTCTAAATTTATCAATTTTTTACCGATTCTGGTGTTGCCGGTATCGCCAGAAGATTCTAAGATTTTTAATTTGAAAATTACATTAAATTTCTTGAATCCAATTTCACCGAGTATCATAAAATAATATTTTCTAATTTTGAGAATTTTTCAGAACGTTTCTGAAACAGTGAAATTTTTGCCCTATTAAAATAATAATATTTTACCAATGATTTCTTTTCTTGCTTTTTCCTTCTCTACTCCCGTACTTTGTACTTTCAGAAATTATAATAAATAAATTATTTAATAATAAAATTTTATACTATTTTATTTTCTTCTTTCTTATTTTTTTACTTTTCTTTAATTCTCTTTCTTTTTCTTTCTTTTCTTTTCTTCCTTTGACTTTCCCCATCCCTGCCACAGCAGCCCTGCTCCCGCCGCCTGCTCCCATGCCTTAGCCGCCCGCCGCTTGCAGCCCCTCTCCTCTTCCCCATCATCATTTCTTTTTCCTTCTTCCCTATTTAACTCTCCATTTTTCCTTTTCCTTTTCATTTCAAAAATCCAAAATCAATTCCATCTCCTTCAACAAAACAAACTAACCCATCTTCTCCAACATCCCACCATCGCCTCCACCATCACCACCACCGCCGCAGCCCCAACCCTAGGCCGGCTAACCACCTCCCCCACACCCCCTCTCCACTCCACCACTTCCTTCAACCTCCAACAACCCTCCACCACTTCCAATTTCAACAAAACCCACTACCATCACCTCCCTTCCTCCTCCAAAATTCATCACCACATCCATCAAATTCACCACTCCAACCACCCCATCATCACCTCCTCCTCCTCCTCTAACTCTCCACCATCTCCAACAATCACCACAACCACCATAACCACCACCACCATCAACACCACCTCCTTCAACAACATATAACAACAACCCACAAACTCCACCCCTCCTCTCCTCCCCCGGGCTAGCCGCGCACGCGCCCTTCCCCGGCGGCACCGCCGCCGCCGCCAGGCCGCCGGCGGTGGGCCGGCCGCCGGCAGCCACCTCCCGCTTCTTTTCTTTTTCTTCTTTCTTTATTTCTTCTTCATTTCTTTCTTTCTTTTCTCTTTCTTTTCCCTAAATAAACACACTTTTCCTACATCCCTAAAATACCCCCTCCTCAACCCCTTATTTACTTCCCTATAATTACACTCATACCCCTTTCCTTTTTAATTCCTATTTTCCCTTTTAAAAACACCCTATATTCTCTCCATCCTTCCTACAACTTTCTCTCTCCTCTCTCTCTCCCCTCTCTCATTCCCTCTCTAATATATTTATAATATTTATATTTATATATTTTAATATATATATGGGCCAGTAGCTTGCTTGAACGTGTTCGCAGATTTTTCCAGATTTTCTCGGTATTTCGTCCGGTGCTAGGCAAGTACATTTCTTGCTTTATTACCATCATTTCATGTCTAATAATTATTAACTGGCTTTTATATATGATGACTCTTAATGCAAGTTAGTTTATGTTATATAAATGATTGCCATGCTATATTTGACATATGATACCCGACACCGGTACTTGCCATGCTATATTTGACATATGATATCTGACATCGGTACTTGCCATGCTATATTTGACATATGATATCTGACACCGGTACTTGCCATGCTATACTTAACACTTGATACCCGACACTGGTACTTGCCATGCCATACTTATTACATGATATCTGACACCGGTACTTGCCATGCTATATTTGACATATGATACCAGACACCGGTACTTGCCATGCTATATTTGACATATGATACCCCACACCGGTACTTACCATGCTATATTTGACAGATGATACCCGACACCGGTACTTGCCATGCTATATTTGACACATGATACCCGACACCGGTACTTGCCATGCTATATTTGACATATGATACCCGACACCGGTACTTGCCATGCTATATTTGACACATGATACCCGACACCGGTACTTGCCATGCTATATTTGACATATGATACCTGAAACCGGTACTTGCCATGCTATACTTGACACTTGATATCAGACACCGGTACTTGCCTTGCTATACTTGAAACATGATATATAACACCGGTACTTGACATGTTATACTCGACACCTGGTACCTGACACCTGTATTACTTGTCATATTCATGATTATTATTACCAGACATTTGGTACTCCTGTATCTCCTGTACTCCTGAACTCCTGTACTCATACTCTTGTTAATAGCACAGTCATTCTGACGTCCGACAGAGCATGCCTGGTGTCGGGATGACAAGGATGCATCCCATAATTGTGTTAGCGTCCGGCAGTTCCTGAATGGAACTAAGTGCCACACGGAGCAAAGTGCCACACCTTACACATGGTGGGGGCCACCTCTTAAATCTGTGGGCCACCTCTAACATCCATTCTCCACATAGAGCAAAGTACCACACCACACACGTGGTGGGGGCCACCTCTTGAATCTGTGGGGCTACCTCCTGTATCAACCCTCGGAGCAAAATGCAACATGGAGCAAAGTGCCACACACGCACGTGGTGGGGGCCACCTCTTGAATCTGTGGGGGCCACCTCTTGAATCTGTAGGGTTATTTCCTCCCTCCTGCCTGTGCCGCCTGGTGTTAGCGTGATAAGCATCCTCAGTGCATATTAACACCCACACATAGCTGTACAATGATAACTCTTGAAGCATGTGTTATTTGGTCTCTCCCCTATCGAATAATGATACCTGCATATCGGAGTTCGGATGAGTTCTATTGGAAGTGCGGGCTCCAGCGTGAACTGTCTGTGCTGTGGGACGCCGGTGGGAAAGGGATAAGAATTACATAAGAACATAACACCCAAACAGTAATAATATTAGGAACGTGTGATATTTGGTCTCTTCTTTGTTTGGGTTCTGGTACTCACATATCAGACCCGGTAAGTTCTACAGAGTGTGAACTCTAGTATAGACTATCGGTGATGTGAGGCGCTAGTAGGGAGGCGATTGAAATATCAAACGGCACTGATTATTATTATTGGATAATTAAAATGCAACACTTTTATATTCCAATTATAATGTTATACCCTGAGTTTACACCTTACTTTATGACACATGATGATTACTCCAGACACACTAAGTTCTGTTACTCTCAGGGCAACTCAAGTTGTACAAACTCAGACGATGGCAACATGAGATATGTGGTATATAGATGAGGGTTTCCTTATTTGGATTATCCCCTTGACGTATCTGTCCCGTGAATCCATAATCTGAGCTTGTACAACTAGTTTTGTCCATACTTGTATTTATCGCATGTTTAACTTATTTACCGCATGTTTATATGTACCTATGCTCTTCATACTTCCTTCCATGCATGTTTTCAGTTTCAGATTCATCGATATATATGATTTACTGTCGTTCCTTTAATTTCCCTGATGTCATTTGTTATTTCTTGTACCTGCATACTTGGATCACATCACTTGATCATGTACACGTATACCTATTATGCACGCCATCTGGCTTCATTATATGTACTCGGAGGGTTGTGTCTGATAGCCCTGGATTTCATGTCCAGATCCTAGAGACCGAACCGTGGCGGCCCTGTTGTAGCAGATCAGAGTGCGCAGCGGATCCATCCGTGACGATCGGAGTGCAGCAAAAGCTTGGATCATCGCCGCAGCTTTTCCTCCCAGTTCCTCTCCTGTTTGGCTCTCGAGACCTCTCTTGCTGCTCATGAGCATATTTTAGCTTTGTATATCTCTTCATGTATTGTACTTTTATATTTTTCTGGTGATGTAATATTGCTGTAATATTGTATCACTCTTTGTGATGACCATGTACTTGTACTTTTCTGTTGGAATGTATATTACCACTGTGCTTCCACATTCTGATTCTTGCCTATACTAATGCTTAGCGTATATACGTGAGGGTATTTTCGACCTGCGTATAAACGTCGCAGTGACATCTCCGCACCCACCGGATCGGGGCGTCACAGGGTGGTATCAGAGCCTAGGTATTGGCCCAAAAGGTTACACTCTCCATTTGTTTAGAGTTTGATGATAACAAAACAAATAAGAGCTATTTGGTACTAATTAGTTTGTTCAAGATAAGTTTCAGGTTAGTACCATATTTGGAGGCCATTGCTTAGCTTTTGCAAGGATTCTAGGCTCATGAAGCAAATAAGGCAAATGGCGCATCAAGGAAGAAACATAGAAGAGAAGGCTCTAGCAAGGCATTGCATGGCTCAAGATTGCTCAAGAGACTTCATTAGATTTGTTCCTAGTTTTATAGTTTTGTTAAAGAATAGTGAATAGGTTTGAAGCTCTTTCACACACATTTTTTGCGCACATATCATTTCCAAGAATATTTCCTATAAATATGTAAAAATTATTTTAATTTAAAGCCTCTTATTTATAAACTCAATTTTGGGTATTATACATGTTTCAAATCAAAACTATTTTGTTAGATTTCAAATCCCCTTCAAAATTCTGTTTCAGTTTTGACTTTTGACCTGAGCCGGTCGACCGACCGGCCGACCGACCCTGTGTCAGGTCAAGTCGGTCGACCGTCCCAGTCAACCGAGGTTCTGGCAGCAGGTGCGTATCCGTGTGCACGTTTCACGGTCGACCGAGCGGTCGACCGAAACCTGCCTAACTGTAAGTCATTTGCTCTCTGTATTTTTCAGTCGACCGAACGGTCGACCGAGAGCCGGCAACGGCTCTTATTTTTGTACTTCGGTCGACCGACCGGTCGACCGAGAGAGCCGTTTGAACAGTAACGGCTAGTTTTCTGAGCTGTTTTATTTTTGTCTTTTTCTTTCTAAAAAGGGTTTAAATGATATTTACTGATCCTAATACTTCCTAATTAGCCTTAAGTGAGTTTTATCTTTAAACCCTAGGCTTCTACTATAAATAGGGGTGTTTAGGGAGAGGTTGATAACAAGAAAAATTTGCAAAAGTTTCAAAAGTTTAAGGCATTCAAAAGAGCTTTGTTTCCTTGTTTTTGTGCTGAATATTTCTTTCATTTTCTGAAGTGTTTTTCAAAACTCTCTGATTTCCTTTCTCATTTCACTTACACTCAAGAGCTTCAATCCTCTCATCATTCTACAAGGATTTTTGTAAGGGAAGAGACATTTTCAAAAGAGAGTTTGTGGTCTTTTGATCACCAAGAGAGAACTTATACTTGAGATTGTGGAGTTGGGTACTCCGGTGTATTTGTAACATCTTTGTGAAGTTATAGTGGTTAGAAATCCTTCTGGGGAAGGCGAGGACGTAGAGCTGGGTGCTCGAACCTCGAAAAAATTCTCAGTGTTTGCGTTTGGTTTACTTGCTCTTGCTTCTTGCTTTACTTTCATTGCTCTTATTACTTGCTCTCTATTTTCATTGCAATATTCACTTGTTTTCATTCATCTTGTCAATCATAGTCCCATACAACAAGATTGCATTGTGCACCTACAACTCATATCCAGAGGAATCACGAGGAAGGAGTTCAGAGCCCTTCACGGGGAATCCGGCTTCTAGTCTTGTTTTAGGAGATTGTTGCATCATAATTTTTATTTGTGCATTGATTAGCATTATCACCTATTCACCCCCCCTCTAGGTGATTTTCAATTGGTATTAGAGCTTGGACTCTAGGTTTGGCTTAACATCCTTAGAGAGATCCTTAAAATTTGCTAATCAACATTTGCATTCATCCATTCATTCACTAGTAAACATGGCCGATAACATCAAAACCCCTCCTAAATTTGATAGACTTAATTTCCCTATTTGGAAGGTTAGGATGACTATTTTCCTACAATCTTTAGGAAGCTTAGTAGCTAAATCCTTGACCAAACCCTATGTTGTTCCCGATAGTGATAAAAGCACATGGACCGAATTTACCTTTAGAGAATATGAGGCTAACTCCAAGGCCCAAAATTCCCTTCTAACCGCCTTGAATGAGGATGACCTTACACGGGTAATTCATTGTCAATCCGCCTATGAGATTTGGCAACACTTGTTGGTCACACACGAGCGGACATCACAAGTCAAGAGAGCTAAGATAGATCTCTTGAGGTCCCAATATGAATCCTTTAAAATGATTGATGATGAATCCATTGATTGCATGATTACAAGGTTTACTAAAATCACCAATGCTCTTTCTTCTTTAGGTGATGATATTTCCAATGACCAAAAGGTGCGGAAAGTGATTCGGGATCTTCCTTCATCATGGGAGATAAAGGCCACCACCTTAAAAGAATTGAACGACAAGCATGAAATGGATCTCATAAGTCTCATCGGCAACTTGAAGACTCATGAGATGGAAAAGAAGGCAAGAGAAGATGCCGCTCCTCAAAAGAAGAAATCTATTGCTTTCAAGTCTTCATCCACTCTTGATGACGATGAAGAAGATGAAGAAGAAGATGAGGAGCTCTCCCTTCTTGTGCGAAATGTGAAGAGAATGTACCGGAAGAACAAGCTCAACTTCAGAAGGAAGTTTGAAGGAAAAGAGGAGAGAAGAATCATTTGCTACAATTGCCGAAAGCCCGAACACATCATGGCGGATTGCCCGGATTTCAAGAAGAAGATGACTTCCTCCTTCAAGCCAAAGAAGCCGGTAGAAAAGAAAGCCTACAAAGCCACATGGGATTCGGAAAGCAAATCCGAAGACAAGGTGGACACGGCAAACATGTGTTTTATGGCAAACACACCAAAGGTAACCCCACTACCTCTTGATGAAGATGATGAATTAAGCAAAGAAGTTATTGTACATGCTTTTGTTGAACTCTCGGAAACCTATGATAATAAAAAGATTGAATGTTCTAAATTGGAGAAGGAAGTTGCTTTTCTTAAAAATCAACTTGCTATTGTTCCTAGAGAAAAAGATGAAATCTCTTCCAATCTCATTTCTACTCAAAATGAATTTAGTGCTTACAGAGTTGCTTGTAAAGCAAAATTTCCTAAGATTGATGAAAAAGAAATTTCTTCTTTAAAAACTAGAATTGTTGATTTTGAAAAGGTTTTGAAGGATTGTGCTTTTAACACTAAGAAACTTGAAGAAATGTTTTCTAAAAAACACACTTCTCATGCTAAAGATTCTCATGTTAAGATTCCTCATGCTCACACTTCACACAACACTCATGCTAAATCCACACATGCTCACAAGTCTCATACTCACTATGCTTTTAAATATGGTAGAGTGTATAGATGTACTTATTGTGATAAGAATGGACATTTGGCAAAATTTTGTTATGACCAAGTAAATAGATCAAATAATCTTGTTTGGGTTCATGGCACTAACTCTTTAGGACCCAAGAAAATGTAGGTACCAAAATCAAGTCCTAAATTATTTGATGTAGATCACACCAAGGCTCCAAGACGTAAGGAGCGGTGGTACCTTGATAGTGGTTGTTCAAGACACATGACATGGGACATCAATAACTTTACAACCCTATCAAGGTACATGGAAGGTGGCACCGTCACCTTCGGGGATGACTCCAAGGGCACTATCATCGGTAAAGGTAACATTCAAATTGGTGCATCTCCTATTATAGAAAATGTAGCTCTTGTTGATGGTTTGAAGCATAACTTGCTTAGTATTAGTCAACTTTGTGACCGTGGACTTAAAGTTATTTTTGATGATTCTTCTTGCAAGATTTTTGATGTTAAAACCAATGATTGTATTCTCACCGGTTTTCGTGACAATAATGTTTATATCATTAACATGCTTAATTTAGATTGTTCTAGTAAATGCTTGAATGCTTTTGATGAAAATTCTTGACTTTGGCATAGAAGATTAGGACATGCATCTTTTGACCATCTTTCTAAGATTAATTCTAAGGAATTGGTGAAGGGTATACCTTGCTTGAAGTTTGAGAAAGACCGCATTTGTGGTGCGTGCCAACTTGGGAAACAAACCAAGTCTTCCTTCAAACCAATCAAGGATATCATGTCAACTAGGCCATTAGAATTAATTCATATGGATCTTTTTGGACAAACTAAAACTAAGAGTTTAAATGGTAGTAGATTCGCATTTGTTTTAGTTGATGATTTTTCCCGTTTCACTTGGGTTTTCTTTTTGGAACACTGTTGACACTTAAAAAGACAAGATTCTTATTGGTCCGAACAATGTCTAAACTTGTTGACATTTACAAAAGACAAGTGACAGACGAACTGAAGACCAGTTTTCACCCATCTCCAAGGGATAAGGAAGCAACTTGGACTCCACTGATCCAACAAGTAGACAGTGAACCCGGATTGTTTCTGAACAGACCTCAGCAGGTCTAAGATGCTAGCACTTAGCATTATATGAGCCCAAAGGGATAGCCTCGCCTGAGAGGCTAAGATCATCCAACTTCGCCTGAAGCCACATGCAACTGCGCAGAAAGGGTATACGGTAGCTTCGCAATAGACGACATCTAGCTCCGCTGAAGAGCTTTCTTCTGACTTCGCCAGATACTGCTTCCAGCTCCGCTGTGAGTTTAAAGCGGGCATCGCCGCTGCCGGTCTGCTATGGTCAACCTTTGACCAATCAAATCTCCAGATTAGATCAAATCTAATCAGGATTAAGATCAAATCCAATCAAGATCAAATCTGAGATCAAATTTGGTAGTTGATTGCCACAATCTCTTGACTCTTCTAAAACGAGTAAGAAGATCAGGGGAAATCCTCCAACGATATGGAAAGGATCAAAACAGATTAAGAGGATCAACCGACCTGCCATTTCTAGCTTCGCAGAAGCTGATCCTAGCCATGCAGCAAGGCTACTTTCCAGATTTAAACAGATTTGATTCAATCTGTTTTCATATCTTGAAGGAACGATTATACCCTTGCTCTCCCTATAAATAGCCCATCAGGGGTACAAGGAGAAGAGGACCACAAAAAGGCTTTGAAGAGGCAATACGCAAGAGAGAGGACTCCACAAGCAGAGGCTTCTTCACGACGCACCGTGCACTCTTGAATTCAGAGACTTTAGAGAATTGCTTCTCTATTCAGGGTGCTGATACCCTAATACCTTCTTCTCAAGGAATCTCCGGAACCAGGCGAGAAGGAATTTCTAATTGAAGGCGGTTTTGAGAAGTAGCAAGAGGGTTCTACCAACCTTCTGTTCTCTGATTCCCCGAACCAGGCGAGAAGGGAATCTCATCGCTCGCATCGTCAAAGGGACAAAGTGGTCGCGCGCTGACCAGACTCCTATCGGCACACGTCTCCAGAATCTCTGAGAAGATCTACTTGTAATCTTTTTAAGAATACTTGTAATTTAGCTCCTCAACTCTTTTTATTGTAAGTTTTCCCCTTTGCAAATCAATGGAAAACAAGATGGCGACTCCGCTGGGGAAGAAATTTTCCACTGCCGAGAATCAAGTGTCGCAATGTGGCGAACAGACCTTCGGGTCTAACTATGAATTCAGAAAAGCCGGTGCAGCTAGAGCCTTTCTGGCTAAGTCTTCAAGGAAAGTCTCTGCGGAGACAGAAAAGGTTCTCTGCGAACCTACTGCGGTTCTCTGGCGCAACAAGGAAGCACGCCCGCAGTCCAAGTCCTTCACTTTCGAGAATCTGGTCATTCAATTCGGCCAAGGAAGATTTGAAGAAGTCCTCTCTGGGGGTGGCCTAATGCTTTGAGCACGGAAGCATAAGACGGTCTCCACGGCTAAGGTTTCGGAACAGAAACCAGAAGCAGAATTCTGCCAACACCCTCCAGCCTCGCGTGTGGCTAATCAGGTCCCTTGCGAACCTAAGTATCATCTGCCAAAGCGGATGTGGAGGCCTAAATAGAAGTCTCTGGCCGAAGCTTCAGGCATAGCTACGCCAAAACCGCGCCTTTCTCGCAAAGAAAAAGGCAAGAGGCCTCTCTGCTCGAGCAATGCTGCCAACCATGAAGTCACGACGGCAATCATACCATCACCCAATTCAAGAGCAGCAACACATTGTGCCAGCCTCGTTCATACGAGCGAAGCTACTGTACCTCAACGTACTCACCGGGTTCATCCCCTTCGCAGAAGCATAGCGGGTAAAGCACCACAGCGTGCTCCGCTTTCTAGTGCGTCAAGCACTAAGTTCGCGCCTATTGGCGAAGCTAGAACTCAAGCACTACTCAGTGCTAATCCTTTCTGCAGGGATAAAAGGAACAAGACATTCTCCTATGCGCTATCCAAAGGAGCTTCTGCACCAGATCGTTTAGGCCATACTTGGCCTGACTTACGGGAATTATTGACAAATAAATAAACCTCTTCTTCCTGTTGTCAACAAGTGGGATGTCAGTTGGTGACAGTCCACTCGGTCCATTGCCGGCTGGGACCAATCCCCGCCACTCCTCTAGGACGACGATCAGTTTTTGATCGATTATCGGTATGGGCCCCGGTTGAAACATCATAAACGGAGCATCTCGCGAGATCTACCCTCTGCATCCGTCAACATGACCGGAAGAGGACGAGAGTTACGCAGGGGAAGACAAGCGTCTGAAGACACTCCCTACAGCTTCCCAGATCCAGATTACAGCCTAGGCTTAGGAGAAGTCTTGGTGCATGAAGAAAGTGTTTTCCGGAGCACCAGATCTAGGGTGGCGATACCCTACAATTATGAACAGCCTTCCTCCTCGACGGCCCTAGCCTCGTCACAGCCCACGAGATCACTCCAACCATCGGATGAAAAAGATGAAGACAGTGGGTATGCCTCTTCGGCGACAGTTAGCTCAGTGCGAACAGACAAAGCATCAGTCAATATGGCTGATAACACTAACGACGACCTTCGTCGGCGCCTGGAAGCTCAGGAGCAAACTTCCAAAACCCAGCAAGAGGCCCTGGACAATATTCAACAGATGCTTGCTCGACTTCTCAGCAATCGGAATGACAATGATGCCGGGAGCAATCACGATGAGGAGGAACATTTCAGCAATGAGCAGCCAAAGACGGAGAAATCCAAAGAGGGTTCTTCCTTAGACGCCGAAGTCCTTAAAGGCCTCCAAGCTCAAATCGCATCCCTAGCTCAGAGGGATGAATTAAAGAAAGTGGGGCAGTCCGTCCTTACTCATTGGAGTGGGATTCGGTGCCATATCCACCGAAGTTCAAACAACCAACGTTGCATACGTATGATGGTAAGAGTTCACCAAATCAGCACATCTACTACTTCCGGTCTCAGACTTGTAATGTTATAAGCAACGACGCCATCATGGCTAGGCTGTTCATTGGCACCTTAAAGGGAGTGGCATTTGACTGGTTCCAAAGTCTCCCTCCGAGCTCTATCAATTCCTGGATCAACCTGGAAACCCGGTTCCTCTCTCGTTTTTATGAGGACGATACCGAAGTGACCATGGACAAGCTCCTCTCCACCATACAGAAGAAGGGCGAATCTGTCCGTGACTATATTGAATGGTTCAGGAACTTATCCTTGATGTGCCCAGCAGGGATGCCACTACCCATGCTCTTACAGACATGTAGGCACAACTTCCTGGACCAAGTAGAAGTTCGCATGGGGGCTGTCAAGGCCCACACTTGGAAAGAATTGGTCGAACAAGCTGAGTTAGCTGAAAAGTCGGCTAAAAAGTTCGAACCATCCGCCCCCAAAGGAAAATGGGGTCTGAAAAATAAAGGACGTAGCGACATGGCGCAGTCTTCTCAAGCCAAAGGGTAAGAGACTATGTCCGTAGAATTGTCCGGGGACGTGCAGTCGAAAGCCAAGAAAAGCGGCTTCAATAATCAGGAGTCTAAGTTCCCTCCAAAATAATACTCCTTCAGAGACGATCAAGTGGTCACGATATTCCACCTGCTCCACAAAGGGAATAAAATGAAGCTACCAGATGCTCGGCGTCCCAATGAGATAGGACGCACAAACGACCCCAAATACTGTCTCTATCACAGGATGATTCACCATCCTACCAACAAGTGCTATGTCTTCAAAGATAGAATTCAAGCCTTGGTCGACGCCGGAGTCCTGACACTAAAGTCAGAGCAGAAGAAAGTCACTGCCAATATGGTGACCCTCGAGTTCGGCAAAACTCCAAAGGTCACGGTTCCTGACGGGACTTATTCAGTCCCTGTGCCACGGTTGGAAGTCAAGCATCCTCCAGCTAAAACTCAAGATAATAAGAGTCTTGTTCCCTTAACATTGGAGACAGGGGAAGTCATGTGGATACACCCAGACCTTGTCCAAGACGAACAATGGGAATCAAAGAAGTCCAAGTCGAAGGGCAAATCTTGCAATGTCATCTCCATCCTGCCGGATGATGGCAATCTCTCTGAGCAGGACTCTCATAGGAGCAGAATCTCGCTACAATCCTATCGAGAAGGAGTGTCTAGCTCTTGTCTTCGCTGTTCAGAAGACACGACATTATTTGGTCGGCCAAACCATACATGTCATCTCCAGAGTAAATCCTTTGCGCCTTCTCATGACGAAGCCAGGATCACTAAATTCAAGATTGGCTAAATGGGCACTCCTTTTGTCTCAATACGACATGATCTTTACCCCTCAGAAGGCGGTTAAAGGTCAGGCCCTTGCAGAATTCTTGGCTGCTCATCCAGTTCCGGAACATTCAAAACTTCACGAGGATATTCCAGATGAAGTCTTCAACTCCAATATAACCTCAGAGGAGGAAGTGTGGCAGATGTTCTTCGATGGAGCATCGCGAATGGGCCCTAAAGGCAAGATTATTGCCGGAGTAGGGGTTGTGTTTATCTCCCCACAGAATCATGTCCTTCCCAGAGCATTTTCTCTGACGGAATCGTGCTCCAACAATGTAGCAGAATATAATGCCCTGCTCATTGGTCTTCAGCTTGCCCATGGAATGGGGGTACGCTACCTTGAAGCCTACGGCAATTCAAAACCGATCATCAATCAGGTTAAAGGTGAATATGAAGTTCGCCACGAGGATTTGGTGCCTTATTACCATACAGCCATCGAATTGGCTAACCTATTTGAAGGTTTCTACATCGGGCATGTATCTCGATCTCAGAATACCAAGGCGGACGCTCTTGCTGCATTAGCAACAACATTAGCATTACCAGCCGACACCGAGTATCACCTCACAGTCGCAACTCGACATCTTGTATGCTCTAAGCATATGCTAAGAACCCGACAAGTCCCTAATGTCTCCACGGATTTTGAGCCGAGAGATTGGTGATTTCCTCTCATCGACTATGCCTTACATGGTCTGCTGCCAGACGATCCTAAAGAAGCGGCATCTATCAGACGAAGGTCTCTCCATTTCTACTACGATCCAACTCTGAAGACACTTTACCGTCGTTCATATGACGGTGTCCTCCTCCGTTGTCTGTCCAATTCAGAGGCATAGGAAGTGCTTAAAGAAGCACACGATGGCACTTGCGGAGCTCGCCAACCAGGTCCAAAGCTCAAGGACAGGTTGCATAGGCTTGGATATTATTGGCCAACCATGATAGCCGATGCCATCTAATACGCACGAAGGTGTAAAGCATGCCAGATTCATGCGGATTTCATACACCAGCCTTCGGAGTTGCTCCACCCGACTGTTGCTTCATGGCCATTTGAAGCATGGGGAATAGATGTCGTAGGGCCAATCAGCCCCTCTTCAACAAGAGGTCACCGGTTTATCCTGACAATAACCGATTACTTTTCAAAGTGGGCGGAGGCTTTATCATTGGCTGAAGTCAAAACCTCTAATGTGGTTAATTTCATCAAACACCATGTCATCCATCGATTGGTGTCCCTAGGCGGATCATCCACGACAACGGTCCCCAATTCATAAGCCAAGTATTCTATCGGTTCTGCGATAAATACCGAATTCAGAATGTGACTTCAACTGCCTATAATCCCGCCGCTAATGGCTTGGCGGAAGCATTCAACAAAACGATCATCAAGCTACTCAAGAAATTCGTCTCCTCGAACAAGCGAGATTGGGACGAAAAGCTTGGCGAATGTCTTTGGGCCTACCGAACCACGGTTCGGACTCCGACAGGCAATACGCCTTTTTCCCTGGTGTACGGGTGTGAAGCAGTCATACCTTTGGAAATCCAGATGCCGTCATTGCGAGTCGCTCTAATGACTAAGATCACATCAGAGGACAATGATCGATTGCGTCTTCAAGAGCTCGAAGCCCTAGATGAGAAGCGGCTACAAGATCAGCAGCATATCGAGTTGTATCAAGCTCGAATCTCAAAAGCATTCAATAAGAAGGTCAAACAGAGGGTCTTCCAGAAAGGAGACCTGGTTTTAGCCGTCAGACGACCGATGATTATGACGCATAAGACCAAAGGCAAATTTCAGCCTAAATGGGAAGGACCGTTTGTCATAGAAACAGTCTATTCAAACGGAGCATACCGCCTTATGACTTCAGATGGTGACCTACTCATGATGCCGGTCAATGGCAAGTTCTTAAAGAAGTATTATCCTTAATCAAGGATCCTTCTCATGATCAAGTTAACATTACACCTCTGATCAAGACCTTCGTGTTCAAAGTACTCACAAAGAGAGCCTTTCTCTTCCTCCAAGCGAGATCATACAACCATAAACCAGTAGGAACCTGGCCATACACTGGTTGTCTTAAAGGAGAATCAAGGTTACACATACGTTAACCAGATGATCCAACATCCTTAACGATTAAGGATAGAGGAAAATGTTGGCCTTTAAGCCCAACATAAATCCTCGACAACTCATCATGCTGAGGGGAATAGTATGGCTAGCCCAATTCAAACGGTAGTTGGTAAAGGCATATCAAACCCGTTGACAGCTGGGGATTTGCTAAAAATCCTAAGGGACCAGTTCCCATTTGATTCCCTCTCCAAAATCACTTACCAATTCTCATCCATAGAATGGTAAGACCACATATGCATTTCGTTGTTACGTTAACATTAAACCTATGACAGTGATTCCCTCGTTTTTCCTCGCGAAAACGAGACCTCCAAAATCACTTACCAATTCTCATCCATAGAATGGTAAGACCACATATGCATTTCACTGTTACGTTAACATTAAACCTATGACAGTGATTCCCTCGTTTCTCCCCGTGAAAACGAGACTTGTCCCAAACTCCATTACAACCTTGTGCTTGGTGGCGTCTCATTCGGTTATGTCATTGCGACCTCTGAACCAGCAGACAGCCAAGTCTCAATTTCGATCTTGTTGACATTTACAAAAGACAAGTCTCAACCCCGAGCCCTGTTGACATTTACAAAAGACAGGTCTCGATACTTGTTGACATTTACAAAAGACAAGTATCACCAACCTTGAGCTTGGTGGCGTCTCATTCGGTTATGTCATTGCGACCTCTGAACCAGCAGACAGCCAAGTCTCAATTTCGAGCTTGTTGACATTTACAAAAGACAAGTCTCAACCCTGAGTCCTGTTACATTTACAAAAGACAGGTCTCGATACTTGTTGACATCTACAAAAGACAAGTATCACCAACCTTGAGCTTGGTGGCGTCTCATTCGGTTATGTCATTGCGACCTCTGAACCAGCAGACAGCCAAGTCTCAATTTCGAGCTTGTCGACATTTACAAAAGACAAGTCTCAACCCGAGCCCTGTTGACATTTACAAAAGACAGGTCTCGATACTTGTTGACATTTACAAAAGACAAGTATCACCAACCTTGAAGCTTGGTGGCTCCTCAACCAGTTATGTCATCGCGACCTCTGAACTGACAGACTGCCAAGTCTCAGCATTCAATCTAGCAAAGGACTATTCTCTCAAATGGTACCAATACAATTTGGAACCGACAATTCAGAAAGTGGAACAATTTGGGGATTCGACAGGGAGTCAAAACAAAAATTATTATTTCATTGATTCCAAAAGGATGGGATACATGGAGGCACATATATTACGACCTATGGGCGTACATTATAAGATCTGATCCGCTCTTCAAGGGAAGCCAGCCTCGCCCTCCTATCATTAGCAGCCCGGATAAGCGCCTGCGACCTCAGCTCAGCCTCATTAAAGTTCGTCGCCTGCGCCAAACGAGCTTCGACCTCAACCAAGGTTGCCCTCTGAGCTAACTCCTACCGCGAGAGTTTGTCACTCTGGGCCTTAAGCTGCTCAAGCCGCGTAGTCTCTTCAAGACGCACTGGTTCAGCCCTGAATAAGAGAAGATTTGCCTTCCTGATCATCTCCTTGGCCTTCCCAATTTTGTCTTCAGCATCAAGAAGAGTACTGGTGGAGGCATCAATGGCATTCCCAACCTCTACTTTCCTTGTCTCCAAGTATTTCAAGTCAGAAGAAATAGCCTTAGCAACCTCCTGAGCAGCAAGACGGGCTTCATGCATTTGAGTGACAAGATGCGAAAGCTGCTCACTAACCGAAGACTCCAGGTCTAAGCGGCTAAGACGGCGCCATTCCTCTACGTCCCTCTCAAATTGATCTACCAGGAGTTCCAAGGCAATGGCCTGGTGATACCCTTTAAGGTCCCGAATACTTTCAATACTGCGAGAGAGGACCACCTTTAACGTTGAGAACGACATAGTCGAACCTTTCAAGACCAGATCAATGGATCGCCCTAAGCCTTTATAAAAGCTTTGACTATGTCACCTATAAAATCATTTTCAATCTCGGCCACTCCTGGTAGACGGACAACCTCAGGAAAATCCACCAGCCTGGTTGACACCACTGTGGAAGGAACGACGGGAACACTGGCTGCAGCAGCATGACAGGTCATCAATGATCTTGGCAGAGTCTTCATTGAAATCAGTACACTAGCCACCGCTGAGGTAGGACTAGTGACCATCTCCTGAACAGCGGGCTCAACCACCAGCGTTGGGGAAGTAAGGCTTGTAATCACTCTCAGCTCCGCACTTGGCACAACTGACGGCCCCTCACTCGTTGATATAGTTGGGAGTGAAGACACCTCTAGGACTACCACCCCTTCAACCTTTGTTCCTTCGGCTAGCTCAGGCCGATATGGGGGTAGGTCACCATACAGCGCATTCAACACAGCAGCATCCACCGCGGTCGAAGTGCTCATGTCACCCCTTGACCTCTCGGGAAGATCCTCTGGTTCCCTTGAAGTTGACGCACCTTGAGGCGGAACACCTGCAACAAAATTGTGTTTAGGCAAGACATAATAAATAGTGAAAGCCAAAAGGTAGCAACAATACCAAAGGATGATGTCGCCTCAAACATCTTGGCAGCCGCATCAGTCTCCATGGGCTCCATTGGAAAGTCCTTTGCGGAGTCAACACGAATGGCCGGCCCGCTTTCGCTTACCGAATCTTCCGTGGACCACCCAAAAGAGCTTGAAGCTACAGGACTTCCTTTGAAAGTCCCAGTGCCCGAAGGACCAACGTCAGCCACATCACCTCCGGATTCCTCCGGGACGGCAAAATAGCCGGCCTCATCACCCTCGTGATAAGCGAACAGAGGATCATAATGTTCCCCTTGTTCTCCGACGGCCTCAGCTCTCGGGCTCGTCACCGCCTCAGCTCCTACGTCACGAAGCAGATAATAAGCGATCCAGAACACATAGAAGATATATTACAAAGACAAAGCTGATCTTACCTGAATTCGGAGTAACTTCACCAGAAACCAGTCCAGCAACCGACGGTTCAACTACCAATGCGGCAGCCGAAGGAAACGCTGCAGAGGGTTCACCCTCTACGACAACCGTAGGAGCTTGGCGACGGGGCTTTTTCACCAACTGTTTCCTACGGGATCCACTTGTCCGTTTGCGCTTGAGAGGGACATCAGAACCTTCCTCCTCCTCTACTTCTTCTACATGTCTTGGGGGAACTATCCCCATCACGCCAGAACCAGCGGCAGGAGTCCCGACACCTGTCTCCGCTTCAAAGCGAGGACTCTCTGCATCCGAGGCTTCGCTGTCATCCACAGCAACAAATTCCTCCATGCCTGGGACGCGAACCCTCTTACCTTCCCTTCTCTCAGAGACCTTTCGCTTCAGCTGCTGAGAAATTAACTTCACACCAGAGCTGTTAGCATTGAATCCAAGAGGTGTGGAGTTGGAAGTTGCATACCACTGGCAGAAGCTCAGGGTCATTAGAAGATTGGGAGTCCTCAACGGCGTACGTAGCCGCGCCCCAGTACAGCCCGCAATGAAGAATTGCCAAGCACGGGCCCCATCAATAAGGCTCCCCATGAAAGCCAGGTTGAGATTTGGTTGCCCACATATAGTTGGTCATATCCAAACTGTCGAGCAAACCGACTTGGAACATAAGGCTCCAAGTAGCAGGTATCACCGCTCCGGTATAATAGATGTGAAGGCTGGATACTGACCAGCCACTTAAAAACTCCCCGGCTCAGGGATGACTGCCCCTCTCCCGCATCTTTGAACTCTTCCTCATAACCTGCGTCCCGAATACGAGGAAAACAGCGGAAGAGACTGTAGACATCATAACAACGTACCAACTTACGAGCCTCAGCCACGTAAGTTTTCTGCCATGAGCATCCTTCGAATCGGCAGAGAAGCGCCATTCGAACACCTTCAGGGGGTCCTCTGCAGCTTCAATCAAAGAAGAACAATGCAGGGTGAACCATACCATCAAGTAAGTATACGGCAGACCTATTCTGGGATTAGGTCCGTCGCGGGGCGAAATGGTCCCCTTTCACGCTTCGTCGTTGGTGGCCTGCAAAAAGCCTCCATCAATGCACGAAGGCCTCTCTGGATACAGCACACCATGGCCGAAAGAAGCCCCAGAGGACGACCATGAGCCAAACGAACAGCGGGCAGCAAAACATTCGGATGAACGATGTCATCCGAAGAAGACGGCACCACACACCTCTTCAGCCAGACTGTTAAGAAACCAGCCAGTAGTGCCTTCCGGGACATCGGTCGTCGGGCCTGATGATGGAAACTCCGAAGGACATCACCCTACTCATAGGGACCATCGTCTTCCTTCACAACTAGATCCCCTTGGAAGTGCTTTTGCATTCGGTCAAAGATGTCTTCATCAGCAACTCCACAGTGAGCAGCTTCAGGAGTATTCTCCATATCCGGGAATAAGTAATCTCCCCAGCTCTTCAAGCTACAGGAGGTTCCCTTACTGCCCCTGTAACGCCCCGATCCGGCGGGTACGGAGACGTTACTGCGACGTAGACACGCAGGTCAGAAATACCCTCACGTATATACGCTAAGCATCAGTACAGGTAAGAATCAGAGTACGGAAGCACGTGGTGCATTATACATTCGAACAATAGAGTACAATTACAAAGCTATCACCAGATGTGACACAATATTACAATAATATTTCATCACCAATATGGCGCAAATGCGAGAATACAAAGGAGTATATAAGTATGAACAATACAAATGGAGCTCAGAGTCATAACAGGAAAACTCTAGAGCCAAACAAGGGGTCCTGAAAGGATAAGGCTCTGGATGGTCTGCTGGGGATCTACGCTTCAGCTGCGCCACTCTGATCAGCAACTGAGAGAATCCGCACGCTCCAATCTCTAAGACCTGGACATGAGGATCCAGAGGAGTCAGAACTCCCCGACGAGTGGTGATGCAAAAGCCAGATGGCGAGTATGGGTAAGCACATGTGTATCGATAAATCAAGATCATAAACATGAAAATCACATCGTAGGCACAAGCATGCAGGAGCAAGTAGATATACAGCAAATGATATCAAGTAGGGAGACTCATAGTATGATTAGATAAGAGCAGGAGATAGGCAGGATAGAATACAAGTAGAGAGCATGATATGAACAGGTATAATATAATAATCATAAAACCGGAAATTCGAAGTAAAATCCGATACAATCAAACATGGCAAGGTATACTACAGATCCATAGCTGGCATCTTTTATTATTATTATTACTCGTCTTACCCTGATGTCTAGATATGTGAACTAGTTCCCAGCACACATATATCCACATCTGAGTAAAGCAAGGTTGTTATTGAAAACCAACGGGGGTATCAACGAACAATGTTTATAGTGGGTCCCGTACATGCCCGGGACCACGACCCAGGACGTACCATCGCTGGTGTATGGAACCGGCCGCAAGGCCTAGAGGAGGGTCTTATAGAATGCCCTTATCAAGATTGTACCAAGAAGGAGGGAGCCAGTACTCCCCTCGGTCGCCTGGAGGCCCACAGGTCAGACCGGAAGTTTTAGTTGAAAAACATGCCTAGTGCCACTGTAAACACGAACATATATTGATAGCCGCAAGTTTTCCCCGACCCATGCAAGTTGTTCCTTTTTATGATTTATTATGTAATTATCAATTTACGGGAATAACAGGTGCAAGACATGATCAGGAGTTTAGGAGTACATGAGTACTATAGATTCAGGTCACTGTATATATATAATACAGGATAACAAGTACAAGATTCAAGTCACTGCATGTAATGCAGGATAACAAGTATAGTATTCCCATAAATGTGATAATCACAGGTCAAGTATTAATATGTCAAGAGGCAAGTGATAAGTCATGTCATAGTAAGAAGCAAGTGTCAAGTAACAAGTCGGGGGTCAGGTGATGACACAACAGTTGACAAGTGATACAGACAGGTGTCAGATATTAGCATGTAGATGGTAGGTATCAAGCAAAAGCATGTCAAGTATTAACATGTCAAACATGTACTTGGCAAGTGATAAAATAATAGCAGAGCACAAATTCAAGCAGAGCTGAGCAAGCTGGAGCGAAGCTAATGTACAACACTAAATGCTATCACGCTCGGCGTGGTTACCACTCGCAGCGTAGCTAGACACACGTGTCGCAGTAAGCGTATGAACGCTATACTACTACTCACGGGAAGCCATGCTCACAGGGTAATTACACTCGAACGGAGTAAGCGGTAAAGTGTTGACGCTAGGTCCGCCTACCAGGCGTAGCATAGAGAAAGTCCAGAGGACTTTAGACCTCAAAGGTTGTACCCAGAGGTTAGGGTACCTGCAGAGAAGGTGTTAGCTTCAGATACAAATACATAAGACAATTAAGTTGATCCGACGAAGCAGGAAAGCCAAGAGGAAAGCGAGAACACTCGCCTAAATCATTAGAAAATACAGTGAAATCCCCGATCTCTGGAATCCAGGAAATCAACGCGTCAACGCGTTAAAGAGAAAGTGATAGATAGAGGAGGAAATAAAGAGAGAGAAAGAGAATGAGAGAGAGGAGAGAGAAAGAGAGAACTAGAGAGAGATGTGCATGGAGAGAGTGTGTACAGGGGGACGCGAGTTTGAGAGTGAGATGCGGGGGTCGCAGACGCGGGATTCGCGTTGCATAGATGCCACAAACGTGAGTTCGAGACCCGCGTTCAAGTCAGGACACGAGGAGAACGCGGACGCGAACGTAGGTTCCGCGTCACGTTAACACGAGAAGAACACAGACGCGGGCATGAGCTCCGCGTCGTGTTGACACGAGAAGGACACAGACCGGGCATGGGCTCCGCATCGTGTCGATGCAAGAACGCGAAGGCCGCGTTAAGGAATTGCCTGGACGCGGGATGAACTCCGCGTCTAGCAATTAACAGAGAAAGAGAGTGACAGGGGAATGTGAGAGACGCATGGATAGGGAGAGAGAGGGACGCAAGGAATGAGGGAGAGGAGACGCAGGTTTTAGGGGGAGAGAGACGCAGGTTTTGGAATCAAAGGAAAGGAAAAAGAAAGAAGGAAAGAAAAGAGAAGGAAAGAAAGAATGAATGAAGGGAAGAAAAGAAAGAAGGAAAGGAAAGAAAAGAAAGAAGAGGGGAAGGGGGATGGTCGGCCATGGCCGGTGGTCACTGGCGGCGGCCGGAATTGGCCGGAGTTGGCCGGAAAGGTGGCCAAAGAAATATGTGGAGGGGTGCAAGTGTAGTTCATTTGGTGAAAATGGAGTTTTGTGAAAGGGATTTCGGAGAGCGAAGCAATAGCTCGTCGGAAAGAGCACGACGAAGAGAGGAAGATGGCATGGTCGTTGGTGGCCAAGGTGGAGTATATGGTGGTGGAGATGGTGGAGAAGGTGGTGGTGGAAGTGGGTTACTTGGTGAATAATGGAGGAAGAAGATGGTATTGTAGATGGTGTTATGGTTGTTGGAATGGTGGAGGAGGTGGAGGAGATGGAGGAGAAAAGGGTGGAGAAGTTGGTGGTGGAGATGGAGGGGAGAAAGGATGGGAGAGATGGCCGGCCATGGGAGCAAGGGGCTATTTTTGCTCTCTGTTGGTGGCTGCTGTTGGAGAAGAAGGAAGAGAAATAATGAAAGAGAGAGAAAGAGTGGGGGTTTATATATAAAGGAGTTTGGAGAAATTACAAGTTGCCATTGGGATTTCTTATATGCAATGAGACTTGCGTCTCTTGCAAATTAAAAAGGCTGCGTCCTCATGCAACAAGGACTCGCATCTGGCAATTGCCCAGACGCGAGGATGAAAACTCGCGTTTGGGAAAAACGCGAATACTGCGTTTTACAGAAAGGACAAAGTCAAATTGACTTGATTGGAGTTGATTAGCAGTGCATTAAATGCAGTATGGAGAGGATCTCTACATTAAAGATTGAATCTGAGTTGGTAAAACTCGCGTCTAGCGAGGAGATAGAAAAATAGAAAAGTAAAATATCTGGATAAAATTTCAGTATCTAGGAAAACACCGAAAACTCCGGAAAAGTCCAAGAAATAAAGTAGTTTAGAAAGCTTCCCAAAATTCTCAAAAATAATAAATATTATATAAAGATTTTTGGTGAAATTGGTTTTCAGTAATTCAATCCCATTTTCATAATAAAAATCCTAAAGTCGACCATCAATACCGGTATATGCCGGGTCGGCCGGATTTTGATAAAATCTGAAAAATCTCAGAAAATTCCTAAAAGGAGAAAATATAATTCTAAGAAGTAATATGAAAGCGGAATCCAGAAATTTGATTCCAATTGTAAACTAAAATTCCTGAAATCAACCAGCAATACTGGCCGACACCAAATCCAGTGGAATTTTGATAAATTTAGAAAATTCTCAGAAAAAGTATTTAGATAGAAAATATGATTTTAAGAAGTTACAGGAAAGCCGTTTTTAGAATTTTAACTCTGTTTGTAAATTAAAAATCTGAGAATCGGTCAGCGGTATTGGTCGACACAAGTTTTGAAGATTTTCAATTTAATTCAGGAAATTTCAGAAAATCATAGAAAATCTAAAATATTGGAAAACGATATTTGAAACTGAAATCAGTCAAACCAAAATAGCAGAAAGACGAAATCGAGCTATACTCTGGGATCGGGCTCCCGGTTCAGACTAAGGCTGACTCCGAGTTCACGAATCCGGATCCACAGCAAAACGATCATATAAATAATTCATAATACAAAATAAATACCGAAACCAAATCAAAAATACGATTGAAAATACGAATACGCAACTAAGTACGTATTCCGGGAGCGGGGTGTTACAGCCCCCATGCATACTGGAGCAAATGTACAAGTGGCACATTAACTCCCTGTAGGTCTCGAACAAGGCAGGCTCCTGCTTCTCTAGAAGAGCCAATTCTGCCTCGCACGGGAAGTATTCTTCATAGGAAAGAGACCCAAAAGGCAGAGCAGAGACTTCCCACATCTCATGCAAGGCCATACCCAATTCGCCAACAGGGGTGAAGAAGGTCCCTGAAGCTGGGAAATACAATTCAAAGATGGCGTAGAAGCACGCCACGTTCATCTCAATACCGTAGCAGGTCGCCCTAACGGCCTCATAGAGGTTCAGTCTCTCCAAATCCTCCCCAAAATGAGCGAGGATGTATACAGTTAAATCCCTCCACCATGCCTTCGGAGGGTGAATCCAGCCTAGAGTCCTAAAGTCAGTGGCTGGGTAGTTCCCATTGACCTTGCAGAATTGGTTGCCAAAGGTCAGCGCCACTGCAGGATTTTCTCCCACTGAGATCTCTCGCGACACATTCCCAGGATGTAGACCCATTTTGCAACGAGGTGACCCCGCTCTTGCATAACCAGGAGACTGAAGCATCAATTTCCCTATGTGGACAGAGTCAGTACTCCGGCTCACTTCCCATGACATCTTCCGAGCCTGCGTCACGCACTGGAAGGAAGACAAAGAAAAATGTCGCTTGTTGGACGGAAGGTAGAACTTCTCACCATCCAACTGAAAAATCCACTGCCCTTCCCCTGCCAGTAGTTGGTGATCAGGGTCTGGTGCGGCATCCCGAACATGAAATCGGGCTTCCTATAAGTTCGACGATCGATATCTTCAAGGGGAGCCGTAGTCAAAATACTCCTCGTGGTGTATTGATCACCACCATAAATAAGCGTGTCTCGGACGAGAGAGCTCCCCTCACTAAACAGAGAAGTCTGCCCTTGAAATTGCAGGCTGATATTGCCGTCTAATCCCCTGGTCATCCCGAATAAGCTGTTCAGAGGACCAGGAGTGTAGTGCACTGCAGAAGCAAAGAAGAATCATGATTAGTTCATCAGCAGAGGCGAACACAAAGACACAAGTTTCACCAAGGCATAACCTCGCCCTTTGAGCGAAGCTAGCAAGGCAATAGCTTCAACAAAGCTTAGCCTCATAGTCAAGTCCGCATTTCGCAGGAATGTCCAAGTGTCAGCTTCGCTTCGAAAAGCTTGAGCAGAAGGCGGCACAGCCCTGAGGACTAACTTCGTCAAAAGGGCACTATGGTCAAAAATTATCATTAGTCCTTTGCGGCCGTGATTGAGGGGACAGACCCATATCTTGTTGTTCAAACAGGATGAAGGCAGTCTAAGAGATAGCTTCGCCTAGAAGCTTAAAGAAGAACTCTTCAGTTCTTGAATTCCCGTTCGAGAAAATAAGGGAAATGCAGGGAAATGGATTCCCTAACAATATCAGATCATGCTCGATCATTCTGGATTTATCCAAAGATAGCCAAACATCGACTTTAAAAGGGAGACGGCGATCTCTAATCGAAAGGGAAAGATCCCTACTGGCGATTGGTCGTTCGATGACCGGAGGAGGAGAAGGACCCTCTGCTGCAGAAGTTGCCACTTCTTTTCCTGCTCGTCTCTTGGGCGCCATTGAAGAACTTTGGAAGTTCATGAATTCTTGAATAAGAAGGAAAGAAGAAGAAAAAAAGAGTCAAAGTTCTCTGAAATTTCTTTTAAAAGAGAAGTGATCTGCTCTTTCTCAGCCCAATCGAACTTTTATAGGCCAATGAGCGCCTGAAACGATGCCTTGTAAACAGTACAGGCTGTCGTTTCAAATTAATTTGAAACGGCGCCTAAAGCGCCTTCCCGAGAAGCGCTGATTCAGCCACTAAGGGCTAACTTTGCCACAAGTCAAAGTGCGGACTTCGCACAAGTTCATCAAGAACTTCGCCAAAAGGGTTGCCTTAGCCCGCTAAAGGCACAGTTCGCCGACATGCCAGTTTCGCGCGAAGCTCATTCAAAAAGGACCTTGTCCTTAACTCCGCATGAAGTTCAGCCCCGTTCTCAATGAAGGCAGGCAAAAATCAAATGAGCAGAAAATGAACTTTTATTGATTTAAAAGTAAAGGTACATTGATATTACATCAAGGTTGTGTTTCGTACAACAGATTCGGTTGCTCAGCAAGATCATTTGCGCAAAAGGCATACAAGTGGTTTTATCTGCTTCCAAGCCAGACCAACTGGACACGAAAGGCCTTCCTCCTGCACAAGGTTGTAATCCTTTACATAAGGACAGATGGTGCCACCAGGACAGATGGTGCCACCAGGACAAGGTCAGTGATCTCACAGGTGACGTCCGCTTTCCCGAAGTTGATCATCTCAGATAAGCGACCACCAGCCTCGCCTCAAAAGGGATCATCTCGGATAAGCGACTACCAACAGCCTCTGGGACACGCATCAGCTGCCCCAGTTTGTTCCTTCTGCTTAAAAGTAAAGCTTCAACTGGGAAAGCATAAGGCAACTTTTCGGTCTCTTTCATCAAGTCACAAGATTAGCGAACATAGCTCACTGCAATGCAAATTAGAACAGATTAGCAGTTACACACGGGAGAAGCTGCAAAAACACTAAGTCAGATTCTTTGGGGCGAAGCAATCCGATTTCAGTTAAAGCAGAGGATAAGCCTCGCTTGCACAGCAGTGATGGGCTAGCTCAGCAAACGCAAAGTCCTAGCCTCGCCTATATGGCTAAGCCAGACTGATCCTGGGGGACACAGTCTTAGCCCCACCTATATGGCAAGACTGGCTCAATCTTGAAGAAACGAAGTCCCAAGTTCTGCCTGTGCAGCGGACTTAACATGCAGTGATCTTTCTGCGATCAAGTCAAGATGATAGCTTCGCTGGAAAGCTATGCTGAAATCCTTAACATGCAAGCAGCCAATTGCAAAATGAAGAACAAGGGAAACTAATCCCTGAAGCAGCTGTTAAAGCTAAAATAAGGGAGATGAATTCCCTAAAGTTGGTAAAGTCGTTGAATGATCAAGACTTACCGGTCCTTGGCCGGATAATGACCAGAGTGGGCATTCCCACTAATTCAGAGATCTGAGTATCTCTCTCAACCAAGAGAAGAGAAGAAGAGCAGATTACTTCTCTTCAGAGGATCTCAAGTGTCCTATTTATAGGCCCCATGGCCTGAGCGCTGCCGCATCAAGCATGGAAGCACGAGCGCATTTAAGGCATTTATTGCGCCTTGAGAAAAGGGACGGTTTCCCTTGGAACCGTGCAAAGGAAGAAGCGTCTACCTTATAAAGGCACTTATTACGCCTTGAAGAAAGGGAATATCCTCCCTTGGAAACACGCGAAGGAAGAATATCTCCCTCGATCAATGTGAGAGAAGTAATCCTTCTCGTAACCGGCCCACAGCAGTTGGCCTTGGAAAAGCAACAGATGTTCCAGAGCGAACCTACCTAGCCGCGAAGCTACCCAGACGCGAGTCTAAATGATTCTTCGGCGAACTCATCCTAAAACAAGATTTAAAGCGAAGCTGAACTCAACCATCATGGCGACGTTCATACTCCACACACCACCAATCAAAGCAGTTCAAAGTATTTCAAAGTCTGGGCTATTGCAGACTTTTGAAAACTTTGAAGGGGGTCTTGTTGACACTTAAAAAAGACAAGATTCTTATTGGTCCGAACAATATCTAAACTTGTTGACATTTACAAAAGACAAGTGACAGATGAGCTGAAGACCAGTTTTCACCCATCTCCGAGGGACAAGGAAGCAACTTGGACTCCACTGATCCAGCAAGCAGACAATGAACCCGGATTGTTTCTGAACAGACCTCAGCAGGTCTAAGATGCTAGCACTTAGCATTACATGAGCCCAAAGGGATAGCCTCGCCTGAGAGGCTAAGATCATCCAACTTCGCCTGAAGCCACATGCAACTGCGCAGAAAGGGTATACGGTAGCTTCGCAACAGACGACATCTAGCTCCGCTGAAGAGCTTTCTTCTGACTTCGCTAGATACTGCTTCCAGCTCCGCTGTGAGTTTAAAGCGGGCATCGCCGCTGCCGGTCTGCTATGGTCAACCTTTGACCAATCAAATCTCCAGATTAGATCAAATCTAATCATGATCAAGATCAAATCCAATCAAGATCAAATCTGAGATCAAATTTGGCAGTTGATTGCCACAATCTCTTGACTCTTCTAAAACGAGTAAGAAGATCAGGGGAAATCCTCCAACGATATGGAAAGGATCAAAACAGATCAAGAGGATCAACTGACCTGCCATTTCTAGCTTCGCAGAAGCTGATCCTAGCCTCGCAGCAAGGCTACTTTCCAGATTTAAACAGATTTTATTCAATCTGTTTCCATATCTTGAAGGGACGATTATACCCTTGCTCTCCCTATAAATAGCCCATCAGGGGTACAAGGAGAAGAGGACCACAAAAAGGCTTTGAAGAGGCAATACGCAAGAGAGAGGACTCCACAAGCAGAGGCTTCTTCACGACGCACCGTGCACTCTTGAATTCAGAGACTTTTAGAGAATTGCTTCTCTATTCAGGGTGCTGATACCCTAATACCTTCTTCTCAAGGAATCTCCGGAACCAGACGAGAAGGAATTCCTAATTGAAGGCGGTTTTGAGAAGTAGCAAGAGGGTTCTACCAACCTTCTGTTCTCTGATTCCCCGAACCAGGCGAGAAGGAAATCTCATCGCTCGCATCGTCAAAGGGACAAAGTGATCGCGCACTGACCAGACTCCTATCGGCACACTTCTCCAGAATCTCTGGGGAGATCTACTTGTCATCTTTTTAAGAATACTTGTAATTTAGCTCCTTAACTCTTTTTATTGTAAGTTTTCCCCTTTGAAAATCAATGGAAAACAAACACAAAGATCAAACTTTTTCTCATTTCAAAGTTTTTCGAAAAAGGGTTGAAAAAGAAAAAGGTTTTTCGATTTTGAAAATAAGGAGAGATAGAGGTGGTGAGTTTGTTAACCAACTCTTCATGACTTATTGTGATGAAATGGGAATCAAGCATGAAATGTCATGTCCTAGAACTCCACAACAAAATGGAGTTGTAGAAAGGAAAAATAGAACACTTCAAGAGATGGCTAGGACCATGATTAGTGAATATGACCTCCCTCAATATTTATGGGCCGAGGCCGTAAACACCGCATGCTATATTTCAAATCGTATTTATTTGTGTAAGAATTCTTTCAAAACATCTTTTGAAATGTATCATTCTAGAAAATCAAATGTTGCATATTTCAAAGTTTTTGGATGCAAGTGTTTTGTTTTGAATACTAAAGATAACTTGGGTAAATTTGATGCTAAGTCTTATGAAGTAATCTTTGTTGGATATTTTACTACTAGCAAATCTTATAGAGTATTCAATAGATCTTCACTTACCATTGAAGAATCCATGCATGTTAAATTTGAAGAATCTAATGTGGTTGTTGAGAATGTTGTACAGATTGACTCATTAGGTGAAGACATGGAGAGACTATCCTTGAAGGACTCACCCGCTTAAGAAGAAAAGCATGAACCAATTGGTGATGTTCAAGAGGATAAAGAGGAAAGCTCTCAACCGCTTCCTAAAGATTTGAGATACGCTATAAACCATCCCAAGGAACTCATCTTAGGTGATGTCTCTAAAGGGGTAACAACTCGCTCCAAGCTCCATGACTTATGTGGTAACTTTGCATTCATTTCTCATTTTGAACCCAAAAGCATCCTCGAAGTCGAGGCGGACTCATATTGGTTGCTAGCCATGCAAGAGGATTTCAATCAATTTGAGCGCAACCAAGTTTGGCACCTTATTCCTAGGCCCCACGATAGACCAATAATTGGTACTAAGTGGATCTTTAGAAACAAGATGGATGAGTCTGGTAATGTCATTAGGAATAAAGCTAGGTTAGTGGCCCAAGGTTACACTCAAGTTGAGGGAATTGACTTTGAGGAGACCTTTGCACCCGTAGCACGGCTTGAAGCCATATGGATGACACTAGCTTTTGCATCTTTCAAAAATTTTAAACTTTTTCAAATGGATGTGAAAAGTGCATTTTTGAATGGTTTTATAAATGAAGAAGTTTATGTTGAACAACTTCCCGGTTTTGTTGATCATGTTCATCCTAATTTCGTTTTTAAACTTGATAAAGCTTTGTATGGATTGAAACAAGCTCCAAGAGCTTGGTATGAAAGGCTTTCTAGTTTTCTCATTTCAAATGATTTTGTTAAAGGCAAAGTAGACACAACTCTTTTTACTAAGCATGTTGATAATGACATTTTAATTGTGCAAATTTATGTTGATGATATAATTTTTGAATCTTCTAATGAGTTTTTATGCAAGGAGTTTGAAAAGGTTATGCAATGTGAGTTTGAAATGTCTTCCATGGGTGAATTGAATTTCTTTCTTGGACTCCAAATCAAGCAATTACAAGATGGGAACTTCATATGTCAAGCCAAGTACGCAAAGGAACTCATAAAGAAGTTTGGACTTGAAGAATCTAAAGTTTGCAACACTCCCATGGCAACTACAACCAAGCTTGATAAGGATGACCAAGGTAAAAATGTTGATATTAAATTGTATAGAAGCATGATAGGTAGTCTTTTGTATTTGACGGCAAGTAGGCCGGACATAATGTTTAGTGTATGTCTTTGTGCTAGATTTCAATCGTGTCCCAAAGAGTCCCATCTTATTGCGGTAAAACGCATTATTCGTTATATTAAGGGCACAATTGGAATGGGTCTTTGGTATTCAAAAACCGGAGATTTCTCAATGACGAGTTATTCGGATGCCGACTATGCGGGTTGTAGAGTAGATAGAAAGAGTACTAGTGGGACATGTCAATTTCTTGGTAATTGTCTTGTTTTATGGTCCTTTAGGAAACAAAATTCCGTAGCTCTCTCAACCGCCGAGGCGGAGTATGTTGTCGCGGGGGCTTGTTGTGCACAAGTCCTTTGGATGAAATATACTCTCCTTGATTATGATTTGCATTATAACCATATAAAAATATTTTGTGATAATACTAGTACTATACATATGACTAAGAATGCAAATCAACATAGTAAGACCAAGCACATTGAGATTAGATATCACTTTCTTAGAGATCATTTTGAGAAAGGAGATATAGATATTGATTATGTTTCTACGGATTTGCAACTTGCCGATATTTTCACTAAACCACTTGATTTTGCTAGATTTTCTTTTATTTGTGGTGAACTTAATGTTTGTATTATTGAATAAAAATGTTTTCTTAACCCTTTTTGATGTATGACAAAAAGGAGGAGAAGGAGTTTATATATGTATATGTTTTTAGTTTTTGATGTGTTTTCATGAAGTCTTGTATTTGAGTTTTAGTATTTTGCAAGTGTTTTATATCTCATGGTGTTTATGATTTTTAGTCTCATGGTTTTTGCTTGCAGCTCATATGGTTTTTCTTTGTTTAACATGGCATAATTTGAGGGGGAGCTTACACCCTCTCTTTTATTTGTATTATAGCTTATTTGTTTTGTCATCATCAAAAAGGGGGAGATTGTTGGCCCAAAAGGTTACACTCTCCATTTATTTAGAGTTTTGATGATAACAAAACAAATAAGAGCTATTTGGTACTAATTAGTTTGTTCAAGATAAGTTTCAGGTTAGTACCATATTTGGAGGCCATTGCTTAGCTTTTGTAAGGATTCTAGGCTCATGAAGCAAATAAGGCAAATGGCGCATCAAGGAAGGAACATAGAAGAGAAGGCTCTAGCAAGGCATTGCATGGCTCAAGATTGCTCAAGAGACTTCATTAGATTTGTTCCTAGTTTTATAGTTTTATTAAAGAATAGTGAATAGGTTTGAAGCTCTTTCACACACATTTTTGCGCACATATCATTTCCAAGAATATTTCCTATAAATATCTAAAAATTATTTTAATTTAAAGCCTCTTGTTTATAAACTCAATTTTGGGTATTATACATGTTTCAAATCAAAACTATTTTGTTAGATTTCAAATCCCCTTCAAAATTCTGTTTCAGTTTTGACTTTTGACCTGAGTCGGTCAACCGACCGACCGACCGACCCTGTGTCAGGTCAAGTCGGTCGACCGTCCCAGTCAACTGAGGTTCTGGCAGCAGGTGCGTATCCATGTGCACGTTTCACGGTCGACCGAGCGGTCGACCGAAACCTGCCTGACTGTAAGTCGTTTGCTCTCTGTATTTTTTGGTCGACCGAACGGTCGACCGAGAGCCGGCAACGGCTCTTATTTTTGTACTTCGGTCGACCGAGAGAGCCGTTTGAACAGTAACGGCTAGTTTTCTGAGCTGTTTTATTTTTGTCTTTTTCTTTCTAAAAAGGGTTTAAATGATATTTACTGATCCTAATACTTCCTAATTAGCCTTAAGTGAGTTTTATCTTTAAACCCTAGCCCTCTACTATAAATAGGGGTGTTTAGGGAGAGGTTGATAACAAGAAAAAATTGCAAAAGTTTCAAAAGTTTAAGGCATTCAAAAGAGCTTTGTTTCTTGGTTTTTGTGCTGAATATTTCTCTCATTTTCTGAAGTGTTTTTCAAAACTCTCTGATTTCCTTTCTCTTTTCACTTACACTCAAGAGCTTCAATCCTCTCATCATTCTACAAGGATTTTTGTAAGGAAAGAGACATTTTCAAAAGAGAGTTTGTGGTCTTTTGATCACCAAGAGAGAACTTGTACTTGAGATTGTGGAGTTGGGTACTCCGGTGTATTTGTAACATCTTTGTGAAGTTATAGTGGTTAGAAATCCTTCTGGGGAAGGCGGGGACGTCGAGCTGGGTGCTCGAACCTCGGAAAAATTCTCGGTGTTTGCGTTTGGTTTACTTGCTCTTGCTTCTTGCTTTACTTTCATTGCTCTTATTACTTGCTCTCTATTTTCATTGCAATATTCACTTGTTTTCATTCATCTTGTCAATCATAGTCCCATACAACAAGATTGCATTGTGCACCTCTAACTCATATCCAGAGGAATCACGAGGAAGGAGTTCAGAGCCCTTCACGGGGAATCCGGCTACTAGTCATGTTTTGGGAGATTGTTGCATCATAATTTTTATTTGTGCATTGATTAGCATTATCACCTATTCACCCCCCCTCTAGGTGATTTTCAATAGGTTCTAACATCCTCAGTACAACCAATTGGCAGATTAATGATGTATTAATCTGCAGCTGGAGAGTATAAGTCTTGAATATACATTCCAATCGCAAGTACGGTGTTATCATTTCCTTCCTCGCAATCTTTCTTGGATCTTGAAACCCTTCTATCATTTCAGCTTCTTCCCGTCATTCCTTTGATCAACTCAGATATTTTGTGTCCTGAGTTGGTAATCTCCCTTATACTTTTCACTTTATCATATTATCATCATTGACCTTAATCTCTTCCATGTTCATCTCCCTCCTTATAGAAATTTCGAGGACGAAATTATTGTTAGGTGGGTAGATTGTAGCACCCCGTTCCCGGGATACGTACCCAGATACGTGTCCTGACTTTTTCAATTGTATTGTTCAATTTTCTTTCAGTATTTGCTTTTGGATTGTGATTACTTATCTTTTTGTTTATCGGATCTGGGTTCTCAGACCTAGAGTAAGCCCTGACCCGGACCGGGAATTCAATGCCGGCATACCGCCCGATTTGGCCTTTCTGGTGGTTCGATTTGACTGATTTTAGTTTCAAATACTGTTTTCTAATATTTTAGGTTTTTCATGATTTTTTGAAATTTTCAGAATTTTTCTGCAAAATCTCGAAAGCCGGTGTCGGTCGGCATCGCTGACTGATTCCCGAATTTTTTGTTTTCAAACGGAATTAAATTTTTGAAAAAACCTTTCATATTATTTCTTAGAATTTCATTTTCTATCTAAAAATATTTTTTGGGATTTTTCTAAATTTATCAAAATTTGACCGATCTGGTGATGTCAATATCGCTGGAAGGTTCCAAGATTTTTAATTTAAAAATTATATTGAATTTCTTGAATCCGATTTCACTGAATATCTTAAAATAATATTTTCTATTTTTAAGAATTTTTCGGAATGTTTCTGAAATAGTTGAATTTTCGCCCTATTAAAATAATAATATTTTTACGGATGATTCTTTTCTTGCTTTTTCCTTCTCTACTCCCGTACTTTGTACTTCCAAAAATTATAATAAATAAATTATTTAATAATAAAATTTTATACTATTTTATTTTCTTCTTTCTTATTTTTTTACTTTTCTTTAATTTTCTTTCTTTTTCTTTTTTTCCTTCCTTTGACTTTCCCCATCCCTGCCACAGCAGCCCTGCTCCCGCCGCCTGCTCCCCTGCCTTAGCCGTCCGCCGCCTGTAGCCCCTCTCCCCTTCCCATCATCATTTATTTTTCCTTCTTCTCTATTTAACTCTCCATTTTTCCTTTTCCTTTTCATTTCAAAAATCCAAAATCAATTCCATCTCCTTCAACAAAACAAACCAACCCATCTTCTCCAACATCCCACCATCGCCTCCACCATCACCACCGTCGCTGCCGCCCCACCCCTAGTCCGGCCAACCACCTCCCCCACACCCCCTCTCCACTCCACCACTTCCTTCAACCTCCAACAATCCCCCACCACTTCCAATTTCAACAAAACCCATCACCATCACCTCCCTTCCTCCTCCAAAATTCATCACCACCTCCATCAAATTCACCACTCCAACCACCCCATCATCACCTCCTTCTCCTCCTCTAACTCCCCACCATCTCCAACAATCACCACAACCACCATAACCACCACCACCATCAACCACCATCAACACCACCTCCTTCAACAACATATAACAATAACCCACAAACTCCACCCTCTCCTCTCCTCCTTTGGGCTAGCCGCGTGTGTGCCCTTCCCCGGCGGCGTCGCCGCCGCCACCAGGCCGCCGGCGGTGGGCCGCCGCTAGCAACCACCTCCCTTCTCTTTTCCTTTTCTTCTTTCTTTCTTTCTTCTTCATTTCTTTCTTTCTTTTCTCTTTCTTTTCCCTAAATAAACACACTTTTCCTACATCCCTAAAATACCCCCTCCTTTACCCCTTATTTACTTCCCTATAATTACACTCATACCCCTCCCTTTTTAATTCCTATTTTTCCTTTTAAAAACACCATATTTTCTCTCTCCTCTTTCGACAACTTTCTCTCTCCTCTCTCCCCCCTCTCTCATTCCCTCTCTGATATATTTATAATATTTATATTTATATATTTTAATATATATATGGGCTAGTAGCTTGCTTGAACGTGTTCGCGGATTTTTCTGGATTTTCTCGCTATTTCGTCCGGTGCTAGGCGAGTACAATTCTTGCTTTATTACCATCATTTCATGTCTAATAATTATTAACTGGATTTTAATATATGATGTCTTATTATGCAAGTTAATATACGTTATATAAATGATTGCCATGCTATATTTGACATATGATACCCGACACCAGTACTTGCCATGCTATATTTGACATATAATAGCTGACACCGGTACTTGCCATGCTATATTTGACAGATGATATCTGATACCGGTACTTGCCATGCTATACTTAACACTTGATACCCGACACCGGTACTTGCCATGCCATACTTATTACATGATATCTGACACCGGTACTTGCCATGCTATATTTGACATATGATACCCGACACCAGTACTTGCCATGCTATATTTGACACATGATACCCGACACCGGTACTTGCCATGCTATATTTGACACATGATACCTGACACCAGTACTTGTCATGCTATATTTGACATATGATACCTGACACCGGTACTTGCCATGCTATATTTAACACATGATACCGGACACCGGTACTTGCCATGCTATATTTGACATATGATACCTGAAACCGGTACTTGCCATGCTATGCTTGACACTTGATATCAGACACCGGTACTTGCCATGCTATACTTGACACATGATATATAACACCGGTACTTGACATGTTATACTCGACACCTGATACCTGACACCTGTATTACCTGGCATATTCATGATTATGATTACCAGACATCTCGTACTCCTGTACTCCTGAACTCTTGTACTCCTGCACTCTTGTATCTCCTGTAATCTACTCATGTTAATAGCACAGTCATTCCGGCGTCCGGCAGAGCATGCCTGGTGTCGGGATGACGAGGATGTATCCCACGATCGTGCTAGCGTCCGGCGGTTCCTGAATGGAACTAAGTGTCACACGGAGTAAAGTGCCACACATACACGTGGTGGGGGCCACCTCTTGAATCTGTGGGGACCACCTCTAGAATCCATTCCCCACACAGAGCAAAGTGCCACACAGAGCAAAGTGCCACACCACACACGTGGTGGGGGCCACCTCTTAAATCTGTGGGGTCACCTCTTGGATCTGTGGGGCTACCTCCTGTATCAACCCTCAGAGCAAAGTGTCACATGGAGCAAAGTGCCACACCACGGGCCACCTCTTGAATCTGTGGGGGCCACCTCTTGAATCTGTAGGGCTATTTCCTCCCTCCTGCTTGTGCCTCCTGGTGTTAGCGGGATAAGCATCCTCAGTGCATATTAACACTCACACATACCGTACAATGATAACTCCTGGAGCATGTGTTATTTGGTCTCTCCCCTATTCGAATAATGGTACCTGCATATCGGAGTTCGGATGAGTTCTACTGGAAGTGCAGGCTCCAGCGTGAACTGTCGGTGTTGTGGGACGCCGGTGGGAAAGGGATAAGAATAACATAAGAACATAACACCCAAACAGTAATAATATTAGGAACGTGTGATATTGGTCTCTCCTTTGTTCGGGTTCTGGTACTCACATATCAGACCCGGGTAAGTTCTACAGAGTGCGAATTCTAGTATGGACTATCGGTGATGTGAGACGCTGGTAGGGAGGCGATTGAAATATCAAACGATACTGATTATTATTATTGGATAATTAAAATGCAACACTTTTGTATTCCAATTATAGTGTTATATATTGAGTTGACACCTTGCTTTATGAAACATGATGATTACTCCAGACACACTATAGTTCTATTACTCTTAGGGCAACTCAAGTTGTATAAACTCAGACGATGGTAACATGAGATATGTGGTATATAGATGAGGGTTTCCTTGTTTGGATTATCCCCTTGATGTATCTGTCCCGTGAATCTATAATCTGAGCTTGTACAACTAGTTTTGTCCATACTTGTATTTATCGCATGTTTAACATATTTACCGCATGTTTATATGTACCTAGGCTCTTCATATTGCCTTCCATACATGTTTTCAGTTTCAGATTCATTGATATATATGATTTACTGTCGTTCCTTTAATTTCCCTTATGTCATTTGTTATTTCTTGTACCTGCATACTTGGATCACATCACTTGATCATATACACTTATACCTGTTATGCACGCCATCTGACTTCATTATATGTACTTGCAGGTTTGCCTCTGACAACCCTGGATTCTCATGTCCAGATCTTAGAGACCGGACCGTGGCGGCCTTGCCGTAGCAGATCAGAGTGCGCAGCGGATCCTTCCGTGACGATCGGAGTGCAGCCCATCGCCGCAGCTCTTTCTCCTAGTTCCTCTCCTGTTTGGCTCTTGAGACCTCTCTTGCTGCTCATGAACATCTCTCAGCTTTGTATATCTCTTCATGTATTATACTTTTGTATTTTTCTGGTGATGTAATATTGCTGTAATATTGTATCACTCTCTGTGATGACTATGTACTTGTACTTTTCTGTTGGAATGTATATTACCACTATGCTTCAGCACTCTGATTCTTGCCTGTACTAATGCTTAGTGATTGAGTTAGAACCTGCACACAAAATAAAGAATTTCAAAACGAAGAATGAAAAGTGCAAATTACTCAATTCTACCGCAATAGCAAATGGCTATGCGGGTTGTGATCCACAAGGAGGGACTAGCGATGGACGCTTTTTTAGTAAGTTCTCTTTTAGGCTACAAAGTATGGTGTTAAAGTTCTTCTTTAGTTCTTTAAAAGAAAAAGGAAAATTTGAGTTAAAGTTGAATTAGGAAGAATATGGTAGATTAAGAAGATGGAAAAACTAGAAATGATATGTACAAAGAAATGGAAAAGGAATGATAAAAGAAGAAGTAGATTGTGGTGTTCTAAACTAAAGAATTAAAAGAAAAGAAAGAACTAAAATTTACTTGCCCCTTTTGTGCTCATACACCTTTGATTCGTAGCTACGACTTACCTTGTCTTTGAAGGCAATCAAGTATGGCATGTAGGATCTTCCCCATTCCAGATCTACACTAAGAATAAAAGGGCAAGCTATACTAGCAAGAGAATGGTTGTTCATCACCATAGGCCATCAAGGGCACTTTTAATGGCAAAGCAGTCTCGAGGCTATCAGATTCACTTGGATTGCAACACATTAGAGGAAAGCGAAAAAAAACAAGAATAGAAAAAAAAAAAGGAAAGCTCGATTCGATTCAAATAACAATGAAAGAAAAGATCACTTACACCGGTGTCACCTTCAGTACAAGCTTGCTCGCATTCCTCCATGAAAGTCTCCTCTCTTCTCGGTTACATAAATAAAACAAAAAATACATGAAAGAAAATTAAAAACCTAAGTTACAAACTACAAATTATCCTAAGTTCTACTCTCTGCTTGGTCCTTTCTTTTGCCTTTGAGATTGCAGGTAGTTATAGAAGAAATGTAGAGGTTAGAGGAGTATGAAGATAGAGAAAGCTGGCTATTTCTGAATTTGAATCCTTTCCTTACCTCCAAACTTGATTTGATGTGGATATTCAGTTCTGATCTGCAGTTTGTTGGCGTGTTGATTGCTGAATATCACTTATCAAATGACAGAATTAAAAATAGTGATCAACATAAGAGTTGTAGCCTTGTAAGTTTGGTGTTTGGATTATCTTGAATCATCAGATTTGAGATTCGGTAGCGAAAGTTATGATTCAAATACTAAAATGTATCCAGTCAGAATCTAAGTCAAACTTGCTTCATCTCATACGTTAATCTTCTCTCTATCCATTTATCTTTCTGCATTTGATATTATCCTCGGTTGATCTTTAACTAACCAAAATGGATTTATAGAAATCTAAATTTTACTGGTTTTTATTTGGTGTTATCTTTCTGATTTGCTCTGATCTTCAGCTGAACATTTACCCCAATCCTTTATTTGTTCTAATTAGATCTGGGATCATCCTCAGCTAACCAAATAGATCAAGTTAAATCTGATTTTAACTGGTATTTATTTGGTTTAATCTTCTTCTATTCATTATTATCTTCTGCAAAATGGATATTTAAGACAAGAAAATTAGAAGATTTATTAAATGATAAATGTAAGAGTGTAATGAAAAGAATACAAAATATTTGTACGATCACACCCCCACACCTATCTTTTGCTCGTCCTCAAGCAAATCAACAAAACTAAACTAAAGATTATTAGACCACTTTCGTAGGTTACACGATTGCACTGAGCATATGCAACAGGCCGTTAAACCTCTAGGTTTCCCCTAGAGGACGAGTTTTGTCTCGTGAGGGTTTTCAGTTGATTGCACCCACAAAATACATAAAGGAAAAAATGTTAGTATTTTGAAAACACATTTTGAAAGAAAAACATTTGAAATATTATTATAAGTTTTAAGTAATCTATAAGTTATAGGAAAACTGAATTTTTCATTCCTAAACTTAGTCTTTATTCAAAAATTTATTATCAATCAAAGTAAGGAGTCAAATTGTACTTCTCATCTAGTCAATTACTTTACCCTAAGTCAAATGCACCTTGTGACCGTGAAAATTTGACTAAGGGTTCTTTAACTCTAACTCTTATGCCTTATTTATATATATATATATATATATATATATATATATATATATATTTTGATGATATTATTCCTTAGTTCTATTAGGCTTTCTAATCTGCCCATATAACGAGCCTTTAATCGATGACTCCCAAACCAAACGGTCTTAGGACACCAGGTGAGAAAACACCCCAAGGACTTAAGAACTCGAGCAAACATGGCCACAAAACTAAGGATTTTATTATATGAACCACTTTTAGGCGTGAATATGATTGCAAAATGAAAGAGCAAGGATTTACCGTGTAGCTTTGGGCTAACGGGTCGTGTCCATGAGGAGGAATGCGATGAAAACTTTTCGGTGTTTGTTTTGAAAGCTAAGGATGGTGCTAGTTTTTTTAGTTGAAAAGATAATGGAAAGAAGGGAAATGATTAAAAGAAAATTTGCAAATTTGGAGAAGACTTTGGAAAAGGTGATCTAAAAAGCTTTGAAAAGTGATTTGTTGTTTTTTAATATAAGAAGAAGAAAATTTGAGCTCATTAATTTTATTTACTTAACTACTTATCTCAAGAACGTTCTTAGTGCATCACTTTTAGCATCGATAAAAAACTTAATTTCTTTTAGTGTTCAAGTAAAACAAATGAGATGATTTTGGATAAAATCTTGAGGTCTTTTTTAACACAACATTAAAAATAGAATGTTAACCCATCAAGTGCGAAGAAGCAAGTATGGAATAAATAATTTAACAATAGTTGTGCTTTGAAAATTTAAGTTTTAAAAGAAGAGCATCATCATGAGCTTTCAAGAATAAAATTTAACTTTAGGCATTATGATTCAAGAGAGTTCTTCCATAAAATTCATTCGAGAGAGAGGAGTTAGAAAAGATCAATTAGTGAGCCTAGAAAACCGATTTAGCTACTCAATATGAAATGAAAACAAACAAGAGATTGACAATTAAACACAAACATACCGATTCAAGTTGAGTTGGAATAGTGAGTAGAAGCTCCTTTGATTGTCACTTCAAAGACGAATTACACACTCAATTCCACTCTTCTCTCTTTTCTGGTCTAAACTAAAAAAAGAATAAAGAGGAGATACAACTTCTCCAAGCTATCTAACAATGTTCCTAAACCCTAAAAATGAACAATAAATTTAATCCCAGTCTTCACTCATTTTTCAGTACAAAACTCTGCCTTTTATAGGCAAAAACCCAGAGGGAAGAGAGTGAAGAGATAAGGGGAGCAAACGCTCCCCTTATCTCCACCAACAAGACGCGGATCCGCGGCTTGGGCCGCGAATCCGCGGCCTGGATGTGGCCAATTAGCCACATCCAGGTGGAGCAATGGTTGGCGTGGATTTGGGCTCCCTTTTTGTCTTGCTGGATTCACTGTTGCAGCTCTCAGATTTGACGAAACGATCTTTGATTTGTTGGCTTCAACCGCTTGATTTAGAAAGATTCATTTCAACCGGTTTTCAACCTCTATGATTTGCCCAGATCTACCCTGATTCCCTGATTTCGAATTTATTCTGAATTAAATGGGCTTTGGGCTCGTTTCTCTGGCCTATCATTTAGCAATGGGTCTACACTTTATAAAGAACAATAGGACTTTTAATATGATTTATTTAGATAACAAGAATGGAAATGTGACAATATGTATGCAATATATGTGACCGATCATACCCACACTTTTCTTTTGCTCGCCCTCAAGCAAAATATCAAAACTAATCTTAATCAATTATTAGACAACTTTCGCAGGTCACTCGATTGCACTGAGCATGTGCAACAAGCCGTTAAACCTCTAGGTTATCCATAGAGGACGAGTTTTGTCTCGTAAGGGTTTTCAATGGATTGCACCCACAAAATTCATAAAGAAAAAAAATGTTAGTTCGAAAAGCATTTTGAAACTAGAAAATATTTGAAATATATTTGTAAGGGTTCAAGTAATTTATAAGTTATAGGACTATCAAACTTTTCATTCCTAAACTTAGTCTCTATTCAAAAACATGTCATCAATCAAAGTAAGGAGTCAAATTGTGTTTCTCATCTAGTTTATGACTTTACTCTGAGTCATATATGCACCATCGTGACCGTGAATTTCACAAAGGGTTCTTTAGCATTAACTCCTATGCCTTATTTATATTTATTGTTGGTGGTATATATTCCTCAATTCCATTAGGCTTTCTAATCTGCCCATGTAACGAGCTTTTAGTCGGTGACACCCAAACTGAACAGTTTTAGGGCACCAGGTGAGAAAACACCCCTAAGGACTTAAACACTTAAGCAGACAAGGCCACGAAACCAAGGTTTTATTTATAAAATGAACCCTTTTAGGCGTGAATACTTATGCTTCATGATGCACAAATACCCAGCTTAATCAGAGGATTTATATATATATATTTCAAACTTATCTAATTATCTTTTGCATAAATACCAAGGCTTGCTTAGGCCAAAGCACCTAGCTAATCGATAATTAGATTTGTTTTTTTATACATATATAGTTTTTTTTTATAAGGCATAATAGTATTTTTTTTGAATTCTAAGTGTGTAAGTGTATAAAGTGTGCATATTTCATCAAGGTAAAGATCAAGGCTAAATTACTTTCACAAATTTTCTTCCCAACCCTAAAAATCAAACAAGTCATCTGACTTTGACCAAATATAAGAAATCCTAATTATGATTTCCCAATTCCTTAAAATTGACTTAATTTCTTACAAAAAAATATATCAAAATATTGTTCTTATCTTTCAAAAAGTTTTTTTTATATATATTATATTTTCTTTTCTTTTTTTTTTATATTAGTCATGTTAGAACCCTTCCCCACACTAATCTCATGTATTACCCAATGTATGAAAGAAATGTATAGATGCATGAAATGAAATGTAAAAGAGGTGCATATATTATACAAAAATATGTACAACATCAAGTTTCTCCCACGCCTAGATTTTTTCGGTCTCATCCCTCTAGCTCTCTTCCCATTATTCCAATGGGTCCTCTTTATAGGGCATAGTAGGGAGGCCAATTTTTTGTCATTTAGCTCTCTTTCTCCCCAGTCTCACCTTCTTTAGGTGTTTCTTCCTCATATTACTACATCCATTATTCAAAAATTGATCTCCACCATACTTCTCAGTTGGAACTTCTTCATTATGAATGCCTAAGAATTCTAACTCAGTTCTATATATCTCCTCAAAGCTTAGGTCAACACTTTCTCCTGGAGATGTGTAATTAACCAAAATATCCCTAGTTGGTTCATCCAAACACATGAGTTCTTCTTCGAAGAGGTTTTCAAAGAGTATGTCAATCGGAGGTTCTTAAATTATATTCTCATGCGATATATTATTTGTTGGCTCATCGAAAGTGAAGATATTCAAATCAAATTTCCCTTTCTTAAAAGGTACTCTAACATTAGGTTCTCCGACATATGCCGTCTCATCAAGATAATTGCATTCATTCTTAAATAATTCATTAAGAAATAGCGACTCATTCTCTATACCTGCACTCTCTTCGTCACAATTGTTTTCAATAAAGTTTACCTCAAATGTTTGGTCTCTTATCTTACGAGGTTATTTTTCTAGGTTGAAGACATTAACTTCTCTAGTCATGTCCCCAAAGGTTAATCTTATAGACCTATTCCTACAATTGATAATAGCATTAGCAGTAGCAAGAAATGTGCGCCCTAGGATAACAGGAGTTTGAGCCCTAGGATTAGACACATGTTATGTCTCAAGAACTATGAAATCAACTGGGTAGATAAGTTCCCCGACCCGGATAAGGACATCATTAATTTCCCCCTTTGGAACTTAACAGAACTGTCAGCCAGTTGGATAGTGACTCGAGTTGGACTAAGATTGCCCAACCCGAGTTGTTGATAAACTGAGAATGAAAGCAGGTTGATACTTGCTCCCAAATCAAGAAGTGCATGACTAAACTCGGCTTGTCCTATAGTACAGGCAATGGTGGGACAACCCGGATCCTTGTACTTGACAGGGATCAGATCTGATAGTAGCTCACTAATGTTAGTGGCTAAGAAGACTTTCTTGAGTACATTAGTCTTTCTCTTCTTGGTGCACATGTCCTTAAGAAATTTTGCATAGGATGGGACTTGTTGGATGGCATCAAGGAGTGGCACATTTATCTTAACTTGATTAAATATCTCAATTATCTTATCCATGTGTGGATTTTCTTGTTGTTCTTTAGCCTATTAGGAAATGGTACTATAGGCTTGTACACCTGACAGGTTGACTTATCTGTTTCAGATTCATCAGATTTGGAAGGATTGGGACTAGATGAGGTGGATGCTGGAGTGTGATTGTGCTGACTGGGATTGGGTGGTGTTGACACTTGGTTATCAATTTTCTTTCCCGACCTCAATGTATGAACAGCATTACATTGATTCAATTATTGATCCTCAACCAAATGAGCTTATTGTGAATTCCTAGGATTGGTAATTGGCTAACTAGGCAAGGTACCCTTCTGTCTCTCATTCTGTGGAGTGGCTAATTGGCTCATTTGAACCTCTAACCTCTGTATTGTTTGCATGAGGGAATCTTGATTCTTCATGTACCATTCTATATTTCTCTCAAAGTCAGTCATTCTCCTTTCAAGCTAAGGATTCTAAAAGGAGGGTTGTGGAGCTTGGTTGGGAAAATTTTGCTGATAATGTGAAAAATTGTTGGGAGGATTGTGAGGGTGATTTGCAAAATTGGGTTGATGATTGGAAGAATTATTGGAATGATGGAAGTGGCTTGCATGGTTTGACCGTAGGTGGTCATTATTTTGTTGGCTCCATGAGAAATTTGGGTGATTTCTCCAGCCAAGATTGCACGTTGGAGCGTAAGGATCATTGTTCGGCCTTGAAAAGGCCGCATTCATCGGTTCAGAAAAGTGTTGTTGAGTTTGAAATACAGGACACTCCTCAAACACATGATTCATTGCCTGACAGTAAGTACAACCCGGAGTTGGAAATTGGTTTGGGCTCACTTGATTGACTGGACTTGGTTCCTTAGTTTCTAAAGCTTCCAGTCTTCTCGCTAGGTTAGCTAACTTAGCCTCGTTAGCTATGGATGATTCAATTGAATGGAGACCTCCTTTTGAAGAGATAGAGTTTGGATTCCTAGAGCTTTCATTAGTAGGTTCCCATTGGATGGTCATTTCAGCTAGATTCTCATATAAATCCCATCCTTCATGCTCATCCTTCTGCAAGAATCCCCTTGGCACATACTTTCTAAGAGGGTCTTGGTTGAGTAGTCTAAACCGTCATAAAGAATTTGACATTGTCGTCATTTCTCTATTCCATGATGAGAACATTGGACAAGAAGGTCTTTAAAGCGTTCAAAATACCTCCAAAACGGTTCACTAGGTTCTTGCTTGAACTGCATGATGTTTTCCTAGTGAGAGCAGTCTTGTGAATTTTATAGAATTTCTTCAAGAAGATCTTGATGAAACCATCTAGGATGTGATAGAGCCAGCCGCTAAGCTGTAAAGCCATCTCTTATCTAAGTCCTTAAGAGTGAAAGGGACAAATCTCAATCTAATAGCATCATCTACAAGGTGTGGGATTTTTATCATTAGACGTACTTCCTCAAATTCTCTTATGAAGAAGTAAGCATCTTCGGACTCTAAGCCATGAAACTTAGGGAGTGTGTTGATCAATTGAGGCTTGAGCTCAAAATTGTATTCACCAACCGATGGAAGTAGAATGCAAGATGGAAGTTAGTTTCTAATGGGATAGAACCTATCCTGCAATGATGTTGGTTGAGCCATAACCGGATCTGGTCTTAGTTCAAACTTGGGTGGGGATGTGTTTCTAGTCAACATAGATGAGTTAGGGTCTCTTGACCACACTTGCATACACAAACACAATCACAATCACAATCACAAATAAGTTTACCAACAGTCAACAAGAGTAATCAACCATGCCTAGTTTAAGGTAACCTCGACCTAGACAACTCCTAACTGGTTGATTGTCCATAGGAGGTATAATGTAGACTTTGACCATAAGCTAATCAGCCAGGTCAGGGCAAGATTGGTGGGAGGTTATCCATCAAAGACGTTCCTTAATTAAGTAACCACCAACCTTCAGGCTTTCGGCCCTTAATCCCCTTCCTAGATACCGATTTGGCAGGAGTCAAATTCCAACACCTTTCCCCTTAGGATAATCTCCTAGTGAGTTCGAGATGTCCCTAAGGCCAATGTCTATCAGATTTTACTTAGGCTTAGGTTGTGCGTGCTTAGAGATGGTTTGTGGGCTAAGGAAGGGTAATGACTTCCCCACCTTATCTTGAATTGGGTTTTGCCCTTAGAATTTATTGTGCAAAGTGTGCAAGATATAGAAAAGTAACATTCAAAAGCAAAATATCACCCAAGAATGTTTCCTAAACTATATGCTATGCATACGTACCTTGTCTCCAGCTCTCTTCAACAGTAATTGTAAAATAAACGTAATTAGACAAATGCCTAGAATGCAAGTCTAAACGTTTTTTTAAAGCAATTAACAATCACTTAAATTACTGTTAGATTAAAACAGGGATTGTGAATAGCAGATATAGCAAGAAATATAACACACAAAAACTTAATTCTTGCAAGCAATATATCCTGTAAAAAAAGTTTAGTAGTCCAACAAATTTTCAACTTATGCACTTGCAATTTCTTGAAAGTCTGTTTCCTACTTTCGAAAGTAGGGGCACAGAATAGCAAGTCTTCTCCTGCAAAGCTTGAATGCTAGATCTGAATCTTGACATCCCTGAAACAAGACACCAAACTTGTTAAAAAACAAATACACCGTTCCCTCCCCGGCAACGACGCCAAAAATTTGATTGCAAAATAAAAGAGCGAGGATTTACCGTGTAGCTTTGGGCTAACGGGTCGTGTCCACGAGGAGGAATGCGATGAAAACTTTTCTGTGTTTTGTTTTGAAAGCTAAGAATGGTGCTAGTTTTTTTAGTTGAAAAGATAATGGAAAGAAGGGAAATGATTAAAAAAAAATTGCAAATTTGGAGAAGGCTTTGGAAAAGGTGATTTAAAAAGCTTTGAAAAGTGATTTGTTGTTTTTAATATAAGAAGAAGAAAATCTGGGCTCACTAATTTTATTTATTTAACTACTTATCTCAAGAATGTTCTTAGTGCATCACTTTTATCATCGACAAAAAGCTTAATTTCTTTTAGTGTTCAAGTAAAACAAATGAGATGATTTTGGATCAAATCTTTAGGTCTTTCTTAACATAACATTAAAAATAGAATGTTAAACCATCAAGCGCGAAGAAGCACGTATGGAATAAAAATGATTTAATAATAGTTATGCTTTGAAAATTCAAGTTTTAAAAGAAGAGCATCATCATGAGCTTTCAAGAATAAAATTTAACTTTAAGCATTATGATTCAAGAGAGTTCTTCCATAAAATTCATTCGAGAGAGAGGAGTTAGAAAAGATCAAATAGTGAGCCCAGAAAAAAGATTTAGCTACTCATTATGAAATGAAAACAAAGAAGAGATTGACAATTAAACACAAACATGCTAAATTCAAGTTGAGTTGGAATAGCGAGTAGAAGCTCCTTTGATTGTCACTTCAAAGACGAATTACACACTCAATTCACTCTTCTCTCTTTTCTGGTCTAAACTAAAAAAAAGAATAAAGAGGAGATACAACTTTTCCAAGCTATCTAACAATGTTCCTAAACCCTAAAAATGAACAATAAATTTAATCCTAGTCTTCGCTCATTTTTCAGTACAAAACTCTGCCTTTTATAGGCAAAAACCCAGAGGGAAGAGAGTGAAGAGATAAGGGGAGCAAACGCTCCCCTTATCTCCACCAACAAGCCGCGGATCCACGGCTTGGGCCACGGATCCGCGACCTGGATGTGGCCAATTCCAGGTAGAGAGACGGTTGGCATGGATTTGGGCTCCCTTTTTGTCTTGCTGGATTCACTGTAGCAGCTCTCAGAATTGATGAAACAATCTTTGATTTGTTGGCTTCAATCGCTTGATTGGGAAGATTCATTTCAACCGGTTTTCAACCTCTATGATTTGCCCAGATCTGCCCTGATTCCCTGATTTCGAATTTATTCTGAATTAAATGGGATTTTGGGCTCGTTTCTCTGGCCTATAATTTAGCAATGGGCATGCATTTTATAAAGGACAATAGGACTTATTAATATGATTTATCTAGATAACAAGCACGAAAATGTGACAATATGTATGCAATATATGTGACCGATCAGAATACTTATGCTTTATTAGGCACAAATACCCAGCTTAATCAGAGGATTTATATATATATATTTTTTCTCAAACTTATCTAATCATCTTTCGTATAAATACTAAGGCTTGCTTAGGCCAAAGCACCCAGCTAATCAATAATTAGATTTGTTTATTTTATATTTTTTCTTTTTCTTTTATTTTTTTATTATTTTTTCATAAGATATAAGAATCTTTATTTTGAACCCTAAGTGTGTAAGTGTATGAAGTGTGCATATTTCATTAAGGTAAAAATCAAGACTAAATTACTTTGACAAATTATCTTCCTAACCCTAAAAATCAAACAAATAATCTTATTTTGACCAAGTTTAAGGAATCCTAATTTTGATTTTTCTATTCCTTAAAATGACTTAATTTCTTACAAAAAATATGTCAAAATATTGTTTCTATTTTCAAAAAGTTTTTAAAAGTAAAGAAAATGTTAAAAAAATTTTAATAAAAAGAAAAACCTAAGTTATGTTAGAACTCTCCCCCACACCTATCTCATGCATTGTCCTCAATGTATGAATTAATGCATGGATGCGTGAAAAAGAAGAAAGGGAAGGAAAATACTACCTTAAGGTTGTGGTTCCGGTGGTGGTCTGATTGATCCACGAAATGCGGCTCAATTGACTTTTTGTGGAGTTCTGAGGAACCCACCAGAAATCTCTCTTATATAACCCACTAAAATGATGTATATATGAATGGTTTTTATTAAAATTTAACCCCATCTAATTTCTAAATTTCATAATTAATTTCAGAGTTAATATTGTCAACCGCCTTGTCCCAAAATAGAGTGTGAAAAGATGGAATGATTGACTTGGACTTAGGCAGTATGGGAACTAATACCGACTCAGGAAAGTGACTTAAGTCAAGTAAAGATTCAGGAGTCGAGATCGGTTCAGGAAGTGGGTCTAAATCAAGAAGTTGAAACTCAAGTCCACATTCATTTTCTCACAATGGAATGTGACTTAATATTGGTGATTCAAGTTCAAGAATGATAGGTGTGGGAATTAAAACTGACTCTAAAATATTACTCAAGTCGGATAATAAAACAGGAGTTAATATTGATTCGGGAATTTGAACTGGCTCACAAAATTGCGAATCTAGGTCACATTTCTCATTGAGTTCAATTTCATAAAAATGAGAACTTGCCAATTTGTCAATGGGACTTTCAAAATTATGAAATTGGTCAAGTTCAATATGATGATCATCAAAGATGGGCGATTCAATTTTATTATGAATTGGCACAGGATCCAATGTTGACTCGGGAAAAAGATTGAAATCAGGTGAAGATACTGGAGTCATAATTGAATCAGGAAGTAGAATTGAATCTCTAAGTTGAGTTCATGATTATATTCATTCTCACGTTCAATTTCAGGAAAGGGATAACTTGCCAAACTGTCAATGTCACTTTTAAAATTTGGAGTTTGGGCAAGTTCAAATGATTGTGCTGAAATGGAACCTTGTATTCCAAAACAACATGATTCTTCGGCTCTAACAGAATGGTTAGCGACATCAGAATTGGCCAAACGGTGAGAACGTAGAGTTTGGACCATCATATCTATGTCATGATTATGAGCGTTTTGAGCCTGAGTCATGGATTCAAGCATCTTTTCATAGTTGATTGGTTCATCGTTTTGTTGCGATTGGTCTTGAAAAGATGAAGTGTTGTTTTGGAAATGGTGGTAAAATTGTGAGTCTATCAGATTTTGTGATTGTTGTTTGAACTCACGCATACTTATTTCCAAAATTGATGGTTTTCTATTTTGGACTAGTGGAACTGAGTATGAATCTTGAAAATATTGTGAATAAGGTGGATAAGGAGGACAAGTTGGTTGAAAATTAGACTCGGGGGAGGTGAATCCCCATTGACTCTGTGAAGAGTTGAAATTATTCTGAAATCTATGGTTATAAGATTTGGGGCATGGGTTATATTGATTCGGATAAGACCAATCCGACACACTAGGTTGGTTAAAGTTATGATATGCCGGATTGGTAATATCTAAAAAAGAGGTGTGTAATATGGATTACCATTAAAATTGGAAAAATTATTGTTATAAGCCATATCACACAATAAAACACAAACAAATAAATATACAAAGAAAAAAAATTCTAAACTAAGTTAGGGTAGAACTTTGACCTAGACGACTCCTAACTGGTTAGACTATTCACGGGAGGTATAATGCAGACTTTGACCATAAGCTAATCAGCCAGGTCAGGGCAAGATTGGTGGGAGGTATCCGCGCAAAAGCGACGGGCCTAATTAAGCCACACCACCAGCCTTCGGGGTTTTGCCCCTCAATCCCTTTCCTTAGACACTGATTTGGCAGGAGTCAAATTCTAACACATTCCCCCTTAGGATAATCTCCTAATTGAGTCCGAGATATCCCTAGGGCCAACGTCTACTCATTTTAGTTAGGCTTGGGTTAGTGAGTGAGGAGAAATTTTGTGCGCTAAGGGAGGGTAATGACTTCCCCACCTTATCTTTTTTATAGGACAAGCCCTTAAAATTGATTGTGCAAAGTGTGCAGGACAAAGAAAAGTAACATTCAACAAGCAAATAATCACTCAAGAATGTTTCCTAAACTATATTCCATGCAAACGTACCTTTTACTCCAGCACTCTTCAACAGTAATGTAAAATGTAAACGAATTAGACACGTGCCTAAATGCAAAGTCTAAACCATTTTTAGCATTTAACAAACATCATTTTACTGTTGAGATTAGAAAGGTAGTACAGTGAGACAAACAAGGAAATTAATAGCTACAGATATTATACTTTGCAATTCAGCTAACCTGCAAAAAATACAGGTTAGTAGTTCACTCAGATTGCCACAGGAATGTAGCAAATCTGAGGGCTTCTAGGCTCTGCTTTCTTGAGCAGAGTCCAAGACCACTTATATGTCCACTGCGACAAAAGTTCCTTGTTATTAAATCTGTACACCAAAAATCAAGAAGAAGGTTAACCAAAAATGTAAACTTTAATGAGAATTACTTACCGTCCCTCCCCGGCAACGGCGCTAAAATTTGATTGAGTTGGAACCTGCACACAAAATACAGAATTTCAGAACTAAGAATGAAAAGTGCAAGTTACTCAATTCTACCGCAATAGCAAATGGCTATGCGGGTTGTGATCCACAAGGAGGGACTAGCGATGGAAGCTTTTTTAGTAAGTTCTCTTTTAGGCTACAAAGTATGGTTAAAGTTCTTTTTTAGTTCTTTAAAAGAAAAAGGAAAAATTGAGTTAAAGTTGAATTAGGAAGAAGATGGTATTTAAGAAGATGAAAAAACTAGAAATGATATGTACAAAAAAATGAAAAAGAAATAATAAAAGAAGTGATAGATTGTGGTGTTCTAAACTAAAGAATTAAAACAAAAGAAAGAAACTAAAATTTACTTATCCCTTTTGTGCTCATATACGTTGGATTCGTAGCTACGACTTACCTTATTTCTGAAGGCAGTCAAGCATGGCGTGTAGGATCTTCCCCATTCCCGATCTATACTAAGAATAAAAGGGCAAGCTATACTAGTAAGAGAATGGTTGTTCATCACCATAGGCCATCAAGGGCACTTGCAATGGCGAAGCAGTCTCGAGGCTATCAGATTCACTTGGATTGCAACACATTAGAGGAAAGCGAACAAAAATAAGAATAGAAAGAAAAGGAAACCTCGATTCGATTCAAATAACAATGGAAGAAAAGATCACTTACACCAGTGTCACCTTCAGTGCAAGCTTGCTCTCATTCCTCCATGAAAGTCTCCTCTCCTCTCAGTTACATAAATAAAACAAAAATTACATGAAAGAAAATTAAAAACCTAAGTTACAAACTACAAATTAGCCTAAGTTCTACTCTCTGCTTGGTCCTTTCTTTTGCCTTTGAGATTGCAGGTATTATAAAAGAAATACAGAGTTTAGAGGAGTATGAAGATAGGGAAAGCTGGCTATTTTAAATTTGAATCTTTCCCTTATCTCGAAACTTGATTGATGTGGATATTCAGTTCTGATCTGCAGTTTGTTGGCATGTTGATTGCTGAATATCACTTATCAAATGACCGAATTAGAAATAGTGATCAACATAAGAGTTGTAGCCATGTAAGTTTGCTTTCTGGATCATCTTGAATCATCAGATTTGAGATTAGGTAGCGAAAGTTATGATTCAAATTCTAAACTGTATCCAGTCAGAATCTGAGTCAAACTTGCTTCATCTCATCCGTTGATCTTCTCTCTATCCATTTATCTCTTTGTATTTGATATTATCCTTGGTTGACCTTTAGCTAATCAAAATGGATTTATAGAAATCTGAATTTTACCGATTTTCATTTGGTGTTATCTTTCTGATTTGCTCTAATCTTCAGCTGAACATTTGCCCCAATCGTTGATTTGTTCTAACTAGATCTGGGATCATCCTCAGCTAACCAAATAGATCTAATTAAATATGATTTTAACTGGTATTTATTTGGTTTAATCTTCTTTCTCTTCATTATTATCTTCTGCAAAATAGATATTTAGGACAAGGAATTAGCAGATTTATTAAACGATAAATGTAGGAGTGTAATGAAAAGAATACAAAATATATGTACGACCACTTAGCGTATATACGTGAGGGTATTTCTGACCTGCGTATATACGTCGTAGTGACGTCTCCGTACCAGCCGGATCGGGGCGTCACAAATGGATGATTGAAGACGAATTTAATCATGTTATAAAAGATAAAATTAGTATTCAAACTGAAACTATTCTTCATTTTATAATGCTTCAGTACAAATTGATTGGGTACCTTCCATGCTACAAGCACATGTCTCCGTTGCATCAACATCATCCAATGAATTGAAAGAGAAGGATGATGAATTCTTTAATCAGCAACCACCCGAAGGTAATCGTGCATTCATGCATTTAATTTGGGAGGGGATAAAAAGAACATACAAGTTGGTAAAGGGAAAGAAGAAGAAAACTGAAGAGTCACGTTTGATTGAGATTTTACTTGCACACAAAATATAGTATTTCAGATTTAAGAATAGGATGTGCAAGGTACTCAATTCTATCACTATAACAAGTGGCTATGCGGGTCGTGATCCACAGGGAGGGTTTGCGATGGAAGCGTTCAAAGTTTTGTATTGAAATCTTTATGAAAATAAACGAAAATTCTTCTTTGTTTTTAAGAAATGAAAATGAAAAAAAGAGTTATGTTAAAGTTAGAAAGAAAACGGTAGAATGAGAAGGCGGAGAAGAATGGAGAATGACTATTTACAAAGAAATGGGAAAGAAAGATTTGGAAGATATGGTGTTGGTGATTTAATTTACAGAAATAAAAGAAAAGAAATAAAAATAATTACTTACCTTCTTTTCACCAAAAGCTTACCTTGAATCTTCAGCTATGATGTTCCTTGATGTGGAGGCAATCAGCGCATAGCCCATAAGAGTTGAGTATTGGTCTCTTCCACATTACTTCATCAAGAAAACTCAAGCATGAAATGATACAGAGAGAGACTCAATTCCATCATCATGAGCTATCGGTGGCACTCGCAAAGGCAAGGCTCTTTCGATGCTTTTAGACTCACTTGGAAGACAATTGTACCAAAAAGAAAAGTGAAGTAGAAAAGAAGAAGAAGAAGAAAACTAAAAAGAAGTACATACAAATAAAGAACATAGATTCGATTTCATAACGATCAAAGAAATGAAAGAAACCTTACACCGGTGTCACTCTCAGCTCAAGCTTCATTCTTGTTCTTCGATGAAAGTCTGATCTCCTCTGAATTACATAAATTAAAACTAAAATTACATGAAAAAGAGAAACAAAAACCTACACTAAAAAATGGAAAACTAGTCTAAATCCTATCTCTGCATGGTCGTCCCATTTTGCTCAGTTGAAACCTGTATTTATAGGCAAAATCCTAACAGGTAGGATCCCGGGAATATTAGGGGAGCAAACGCTCCCCCAACAACATTCAAACAGCCGCGAAAACGCGGCTTTGGCTGCATTTCCGCGGCCAGGGTGTGGCCAGGTGGCCACACCCTGTTGGTGGGTTTCCCTGGTTTTGCCTTCTGACTTTATCTGTAGTTGGATTTTCAGTTTGAGTCAGGGAGTGTGACGAAATGGCCTTTGATTCTTGGCTTTAACCGATCGATTCTGAGAGGATTCTTCTCAACCGGTTTTCAACCTCTTGATTTTGCCCTAATTTACTGAGTGTGAATTAATTCTGATTTAATTCAAAATTTGGTGGGCTTTTGGGCTCATTTCTCTTCATCTCCTTAAGGAATGGGCCTGCAAATAAATTAAACAATTAATTAGGACAATGTAGATTTTATTCTATAATAAGTATGGAAATATGATACTACATATGCAACATTAGCGACCAATCACACCCCCATACCTATCTTTTGTTCGTCCTCGAGCAAAACAACTAAACTATACTAAGGATTATTAGACCACTTTCGCAGGTCACGCGATTGCACTGAGCATGTGCAACAAGCCGTTAAACCTCTAGTTTCCCCTAGAGGACGAGTTTTGTCTCGTGTTGGTTTTCAGCGGATTGCACCCACAAAATCCATAAAGAAAGAGAAATAAAGAGTTAGTATTTTCGAAAAGCATTTTGAAAGAGAAAAATATTTGAAATATAATTGTAAGATTTAAGCAATCTATAAGTTATAGAAAAACTGAATTTTTCATTCCTAAACTTAGTCTCTATTCAAAAATTTGTTATCAATCAAAGTAAGGAGTCAAATTGTACTTCTCATCTAGTCTATTACTTTACCCTAAGTCATATGCACCTTGTGATTGTGAAAATTTTGACGAAAGGTTCATTAACTCTAACTCTTATGCCTTATTTATATATATATATATATATATATATATATATATATATATATATATATATATATCTGTGTGTGTTTTTTTCTTTTTTGGTGGTATTATTCCTTAGTTCTATTAGGCTTTCTAATCTGCCCATGTAACGAGCCTTTAATCGATGACTCCCAAACTAAACGGTCTTAGGGCACCGGGTGAGAAAACACCCCAAGGACTTAAGGACTCGAGCAAACAAGGCTACAAAACTAAGGATTTTATTATATGGATCCCTTTTAGGCGTGAATACTTATGCTTTATTAGGCACAAATACCCCGCTTAATCAGAAGATTTTTTTTCTAAAACTTATCTAATCATCTTTCGCATAAATACTAAGGCTTGCTTAGGCCAAAGCACCTAGCTAACCAATAATTAGATTTGTTTTTAATATATTTTTTTTATTTTTATAAGGCATAAGAATCTTTGTTTTTGAACCCTAAGTGTGTAAGTGTATGAAGTGTGCATATTTCATCAAGGTAAAGATGAAGACTAAATTACTTTGACAAATTTTCTTCCTAACCTTAAAAATCAAATAAATAATCTTATTTTGACCAAGTATAAGAAATCCTAATTTGGATTTTCCTATTCCTTAAAATTAACTTAATTTCTTACAAAAAATATGTCAATATATTATTTCTGTTTTCAAAAAGTTTTTAAAAGCAAAGAAAATGTTAAAAAAAAAAATTTTAATAAAAAGAAAAAAAACTAAGTTATGTTAGACCCTCCCCCACACCTATCTCATGCATTGTCCTCAATGTATGAATTAATGCATAGATGCATGAAAAAGAAGAAAGGGAAGGAAAATGTTACCTTAAGGTGGTGGTTCCGGTGGTGGTCTGATGGTCTGCGAAATGTGGCCCAATCAACTTTTCGTTGGGTTCGGAGGAACCCACCAGAAATATCTCTAATATAACTCACTAAAATGATGTATCCATGAAGGATTTTTATTAAATATTTGACCCCATCTAATTTCCAAATTCCATAATTAATTTCGGAGTCAAATTTGTCAACCACCTCGTCCCAGAATGGAGTGTGAAAAGATAGAATGATTGACTTGGACTCAGGAAGTACAGGAACTAATACCGACTCAGGAAGGTGACTTAAGTTAAGTAAAGGTTCAGGAGTCGAAATAGGTTCAGGAATTGGGTCCAAGTCAAGAAGTTGAAACTCAAGTCCACGTTTATTTTCCAACAATGGAATGTGACTTAATATTAGTGATTCAAGTTCAAGAATGATAGGTGTGGGAATCAAAACTGACTCTAAAATATTACTCAAGTCGGATAACAAAACAGGAGTCAATATTGATTCGGAAATTTGAACTGGATCACAGATTTGAGAATCTAGGTCACATTTCTCATTGAGTTCAATTTCATAAAAATGAGAACTTGCCAATTTGTCAATGGGATTTTCAAAAGTATAAAATTGGTCAAGTTCAATATGATCATCAAAGATGGGTGATTCAATTTCATGATGCATTGGCACAGGATCCAATGTTGACTCGGGAAAAAGATTGAAATCAGGTGAAGAAACCGGAGTCATTATTGAATCAGGAAGTAAAATGAATCACTAAGTTGAGATTCATGATCATATTCATTTCAAGCTCGATTTCAGGAAAAGGATAACTTGCCAAACTGTCAATATTCTTTTCAAAATTTGGAGTTTGGGCAAGTTCAAATGATTGTTCTAAAATGGAACCTTGATTTCCAAAACAACCTGACTCATCTGCTCTAACAGGATGGTTTGTGACATCAGAACTGGTCAAACGGTGGGAACGTAGAGATTGGACCATCATATCTATGTCACGATTACGAGCGTTTTGAGCCTGAGACATGGCTTCAAACATCTTTTCATAGTTGATAGGTTCATTGTTTTGATGAAAAGATGAAGTATTGTCTTGGAATTGGTGGTGAAATTGTGAGTCCATCAGATTTTGAGATTTGTGTTTGGACTCGCGCATACTCATTTCCAAAATTGATAGTTTTCTATTTTGGACTGGTGGAACTGAGTATGAATCTTGGAAATATTGTGGACAAGGTGGAGAAGGAGGACAAGTTGGTTGAAAATTGGACTCGGGGGAGGTGAATCCCCATTGACTTTGTGAAGAGTTGAAATTATCATGGAAATTATGGTTATAAGATTGGGGACATGGGTTATATTGATTCGGATAAGACCAATCCTGCACACTAGGTTGGTTAAAGTTATGATATGCCGGGTTGGTAATATTCGAAAATGAAGTCGGTGTGTAATATGGATTATTATTGAAGTTGGAAAAAATTATTATTATAAGCCATATCACACAATAGAATACAAACAAAAATAAAGAAAAAAACAAACAAATAAGCAAACAAATAAAAGGAAAAAAATTCTAACTAAGTTAGGGTAGACCTATGACCTAGACGACTCCTAACTGATTAGACTGTCCATGGGAGGTTTAATGCAGACTTTGATCACAAGCTAATCAGCCAGGTCAGGGCAAGGTTGGTGGGAGGTTTTCCATCAAAGACGTTCCTTAATTAAATAACCACCAACCTTCGGGCTTTTGGCCCTTAATCCCTTTCCTAGACACAGATTTGGCAGGAGTCAAATTCCAACGCCTTTCCCCCTTAGGATAATCTCCTAATTGAGTCCGAGATGCCCCTAGGGCCAACGTCTACTCATTTTTAGTTAGGCTCGGGTTAGTGAGTGCTTGGAATCTGATTTTTGGGCCAAGGAAGGGTGATTAAATCCCCACCTTATCTTGTTATGGGTTGGTGCCCTTAAAATCAATTGTGCAAGTGTACAAGATATGTAAATAAGATTCACTCAAAGCGATGTAAATCAACCAAGAGATGAGTCCTATTCTACATGCAATGTGAACGTACCTTGCTCCAGCACTCTTCAACAGTAAAGTAAATGAATTGAAAAGACACGTGCCTAAAATGCAAACGTCTAATCAATTTTTTAACTTTTTCAACAAAAATTTTACTGTTGATTTATTAGCAGGCTTTTGGTGATGGCATATAAGAAATAAAGTTACAGAAAACTAGTTTTTGCAAAGTAAGCAGCCCTGCAAAAAAGACAGTTAGTAGTGAACTCTTCCTTGCCGCGGAAACGCGGCAAAAGCCGAGAAAACGCGACAATTCAGAGGGTACTTGGTCTCTGTTTTCTGGAACAGAGGCCCAATACCACTTATATGTTTCTGCAATCTTTTTTTCCTGCTTTGCTTGCCCTATAACCTGCAACAGAGAAGAAAATTCGTTTTAGTTCTAAAAATTCAATAAAAATCAGATTTCAATAAAAACCGTTAACCCTCCCCGGCAACGGCGCCAAAATTTTGATTTAGATTTTACCTGCACACAAAATATAGTATTCAGATTTAAGAATAGGATGTGCAAGGTACTCAATTCTACCGCTATAGCAAGTGGCTATGCGGGTCATGATCCACAGGGAGGGTTTGCGATGGAAGCGTTCAAAGTTTTGTATTGAAATCTTTATGAAAATAAAACGAAAGTTCTTCTTTGTTTTTAAGAAATGAAAATGAAAAAAAGAGTTATGTTAAAGTTAGAAAGAAAACGGTAGAATGAGAAGGCGGAGAAGAATGGAGAATGATTATTTACAAAGAAATGGGAAAGAAAGATTGGAAGATATGGTGTTGGTGATTTAATTTACAGAAATAAAAGAAAAGAAATAAAAACAATTACTTACCTTCTTTTCACCAAAAGCTTACCTTGAATCTTCAGCTACGATGTTACCTTGAAGTGGAGGCAATCAGCGCATAGCCCATAAGAGTTGAGTATTGGTCTCTTCCACATTACATCATCAAGAAAACTCAAGCATGAAATGATACAGAGAGAGACTCAATTCCATCGTCATGAGCTATCGGTGGCACTCGCAAAGGCAAGGTTCTTTCGATGCTTTTAGACTCACTTGGAAGACAATTGAACCAAAAAGAAAAGTGAAGTAGAAAAAAAGAAGAAGAAGAAAACTAAAAAAGAAGTACATACAAATAAAGAACATAGATTCGATTTCATAACGATCAAAGAAATAAAAGAAACCTTACACCGGTGTCACTCTCAGCTCAAGCTTCATTCTTGTTCTTCGATGAAAGTCTGATCTCCTCTTAATTACATAAATTAAAACTAAAATTACATGAAAAAGAGAAACAAAAACCTACACTAAAAAATGAAAAACTAGTCTAAATCCTATCTTTGCATGGTTGTCCCATTTTGCTCAGCTGAAACCTGTATTTATAGGCAAAACCCTAACAGGTAGGATCCCGGGAATATTGGGGGAGCAAATGCTCCCCCAACAACATTCAAATAGCCGCGGAAACGCGGCTTTGACCGCGTTTTCGCGGCCAGGATGTAGCCAGGTGTCCACACCCTGTTGGTGGGTTTCCTGGTTTTGCCTTCTGACTTTATCTGTAGTTGGATTTTCAGTTTGAGTCAGGGAGTGTGACGAAATGGCCTTTGATTCTTGGCTTTAACCGATCGATTCTGAGAGGATTCTTCTCAACGGTTTTCAACCTCTTGATTTTATCCTGATTTACTGAGTGCGAATTAATTCTGATTTAATTCAGAATTTGGTGGGCTTTTGGGCTCATTTCTCTTCATCTCCTTAAGGAATGGGCCTGCAAATAAATTAAACAATTAATTAGGACAATGCAGATTTTATTCTATAATAAGTATGGAAATATGATACTATATATGCAACATTAGCGACCAATCAACGTTTAGGAGGACATGTTCTAAAGGAGGTATAGCATGGAAAAGAGAGGGAGGCGTGCATGAGGGGAGTTATAGAGTAGGATTTTCCTTTTGTTTTTTTCTTTTATTTCTTTCTTTTTGTAAAAAAAAAATTTGTGGTAAGTTGTCCAAGTTGTAAGGGATTTAGTAACCATATAACTTGAATTGGGTAAGGAATATAAATTTTATGGAATTTTAAAGTCTTTGAGTAGAGATGAAAAATTTAAAATATTATTGCCATCTAGAATTTGTTAATGAGAATATGCATATATTTACACTTACACAATAGTTTAAACTTGGGATGATGAGGATAACTTAATACGAAATAATAATAAGAACTTTATCTATTGATTAGCTAGATACTTTGGCCTCATGAAGCCTTGGTATTTATGCGTAAAAAATAGTTAGGTAAGAAAAATATATATGTGTGTGTGTATATTAACAAGTCTAATGATCAAATAGTTAGTGAAAGGACACCTAGAGGGGGGTGAATAGGTGTACCGCTAATCCAATGAACTAAATGCGAAAATTAAAAACTAATTGCAACTACACTTAATGCAACTAACGAGTGTAGCCGAATTCCCGGTGAAGGGCTCTAGACTAACTCCTCTTGATTCCTCTGAATAAGAGTTGAGGAGCTATATGAAGCTCTCGTGGTTAAGCACAAGTGAGGCACACACAAACAAGCCAAGCATATAATATATGAATGAGCAATATGAATGATGCAAGGCACAAAAGTAAAGAGAGAGAGAGAGAGAGTTAAGAGTCAATGGATCAAACGCAAACAACAAGATATGTTTCGAGGTTCGAGCACCCAGCTCTACGTCCCGCCTTCACCGAGAAGGATTTTCAATCCACTAACCTTGTCCACCTAGGACTCCCACACAGGGAACCTCCACCGAGGATTTGGAGCAACTACAACTGGGAGTACACAACTCCTCTCTCAACCAATACAACCTCTCACTAGAGGCAATCCAAACACCACCTCACACAAGAGGGGTAGGCCCTTAGCCAAACAACCACAATCCACCTCACACTTGAGGGATACATAACCAATCTCCAGCTCTCACTAGAGGGAGCCAATCACCACTCCACAATCAACCTCTACCTAAGAGGGATAACACAATGTAGGAGGGTTACAACAAGGTGGTCTATCTCAACCACAAACAATCTCTTCCACATTACAAAGATCCTAAATAGATATAGGATAGAATGATATGGCCCATGTGTGGAAAACAAAGAGTTTGAAAATCAAAACTCAAAGAAAAACTCTAGGGAAAACTCTAGATAGAATAGACAATGAAGATCAAACTAATTCCCAAAGAATTTTCTTTTCAAAATGATTTTCCAACCCTTTTAAAAACAAGTTAAAGATCAAATCTTTAAGTACTAAAAACTCTTTTGAAATAAAACACTAGAAAGTAGGAAATTTTCTCTTCAAAAACCTTAACCAAAACAGCCTACAAATGGGGTATATATAGCCCCAAAGAAAAACTAGCCGTTGGGGCTGTTTTTCAGCCCTGGCGGCGGTCGATCGACTGGCCCGGTCGACCGCCAACGGTCAAAAATCCGACCGTTGGAGCCTCGGTCGACCGGCTCGGTCGACCGCAGCCTGGAACAGAGAGCAGAGCTCTCTGCCGGTCGACCGACCTGGCGATCGGGGCTTTCCAGAGAGCAGAAGCTCTCTGGCGGTCGACCGTCTCGGTCGACCGGTCCTCCCGCCAAACAGACGTGCACATTCTGTGCACGTCAGTCGACCGTCTCGGTCGACCGACTCCTAGCTCGGTCGACCGGTCCGGTCGACCAGCAGAAGCCAGAACAGGGATTTCAGGACTTGAAACTTTGGTTTTTATTTACCTATAAAATCCCATAAAAACTCTAAAAATCCACAAAAATAAGTTCTTTTATTATCTTTGATATACAAACTTGTTTGAGTAAAAATAAAACCAAGTTACAAACATTTTGAACTCTTTTTGTGTAATGGAAATTTTGCCGAAAACCAAATTCTGTATTTTTCAAAACTTGAATTTTTGAATTGAAAATACATTTTGTCTAAAACACATCCAAATACAAAAACATGATATTTAAACAACTTGAAGCATGTTGTATATGGATATAATCCAATATACATGAAACATATATATCAATGTTTTTGATATTAAATCCGAAAATATGTTTTGTTAAACACAAAACTCCAAACACATGAATAGGCATATCAAAAAGTTTGTTTAAGATATGAAGCATACATGTATATAGAACATATCTAATATACATTTAAACAATATAAATTTGTATTGATACTATCTATTCATGAAAACCAAGATCGTTTAAACCAAAACCGAAAACAATAAACCAAAACATGAAACGTGTGTGTTGTGAACTTGAGCATGCCACACTATTTAATCTTTACAAATAGATCTAAAACTATAAACTAAACACTGTACTGAGGTCTTCTGACGAACTCCATCTTCAAGTCGACTCGATCCAAACCGTGATCCACCGAGCTTGACTCCAACGAGTGCTATATATGATCCTAGATGCTCGGGCTCTTGAATCACCTGTGAAAGCTTCCAAAACATCTTTGTTGAAGCTAATCACCTACTAATATCTTGATTAGAGATCTGAAACTAAACATCACAAGATTATTAGTAAACATAACTACATGAGTTAATCATCATCAAAACTAGAGTGGAAGGCCTCTGGGCCAATAATCTCCCCCTTTTTGATGATGACAAAACTCATGGAGTTATATATGCATGGATTAAGTTAAGCTTCAAAGAAGCTCCCCTTAACTCATGCATAGCAATAAATAATAAAATATATGCAATGAATAGTAAACATGAAAATGCATAGATATGCATAAAACAAGCTTTTGATACCAAATAAAAACATGCTCTTGATACCAAACATCAAATAAAAACATGCTCTTGATACCAATAAAAAAAACAATACCTATAAAAACAAACTATGTTTCTAGATATTAGTATTCATCACTCTTGATACCAATATCAACAAAACATAAAATGCATATAAAACATGCATATAAACTCAAATACTTCTCCCCCTTTTGTCAATCATCAACAAAGGGGTTAAATTAAAAACAAAACAATGTTCTCCCCCTTTTTGTTCGAAACAAATCAAACAAATCAATAATAAGAATATATGCGATATACATTCATAAAGAGGAAGACGCTAAGTTAACTTCCCTACATATATGTATTACATGAAGAAGGGATGACAAGCCCTAACTCACATAACGCATAATATGCAATGTATAAGAGGAGATGTGAAGCTCCCCCTACACACGTGTATCGCATAAAGAAGAGTTGTCAAGCTCCTCAATATAAGATACACTCAACATGAATCTATTTGTAGAAGAGATGTTAGGCTCCCCTTGCATATAGACAATACACATCAAAACATTTTTAACATTTCTTATTAAAACAAATTTTGAATTTTCTCAATAAAAAAATTTTGAGATATCTTAGTAAATCAAATTTTAAGATACCAATATAAATTTTCATGGATACTAATTGAAAGAAATAGATCAATAGATACCAATTGAAAGTAAACAAAATCTTGATACCAATTGTGAGTAAACAAGGAATAAAAGAAAATCTTGATACCAATTTTACCAATTGAAAGTATTTTTTCTTTTAAACATATGATACCAAATTTAAAATCAATATCATTTTTCATCATAAAGTATGGGAGTGTAATACAAAACCAATGGTAAATAAAATACCAATTGAAAGATGAAATACGAGTTTCTCCCTCTTTATGAAATACCAAATAAAATGATGCATAAGTTTGTATTGATACCAATTGAAAACTAATCATTGAAACATGATAAGCATTCAAAATCAAGCTTAGCAAAACCCAAAATTTGTGCTCAAAGATATAGAAATATAGTAAGCACAAATAAAGCATATATATGTATAAAAAATAGATACCAATCAAAATTGATACCAATTGGAATGTAAGCATACATATATAAAAAATATATGAGTATACAAAAATATCAATAATGATACCAATTGAAAAGATCCAATGATACCAATTGAAACAATAATTAGAATCAAGTGTATAACTCATATTACCCACCACCCATTTCATGCACATGTTTTAAATGAATTTTCAATAATGAACATACAAGGCATGGTCGCCCAACCAACCGCCTTTTAAATGGGTAGGGGTTTTCAAAAAAAGGTTTGAAAATATAGTATGTTTGAAAACTCTACCATGTGAAGAATACCGTAACTAGTTATATGAAAACTTGTAAACTAGTACGAAATCCTTCAAGAAAGGAATAAAACAAAATTATATTTCATGAAAAACATGTAAATCACATGGTCACTAAACACTCAAAATCAATAAGGCACATATCATACTCATGAAAACAAAATCATGAGAAACCAATAAGTAAGATGAGTGTACAAGATATATGTGAAACACATAGTCATGAAAATAGGCATTTAAGCTCAAAGTGAAATTCCTTAAACAAGAAAATCATCAAAACTAGAATCCTTCATGGTATATGTGTGTCATGTACAAACTAAAGAATACATACATATCCAAAAATAAACGAGTCCACAAATGTATATGCATTAAGGCAAGTGGCTCAAGGATGTATATGTATAATCAATAGTTTAGACAAGATGGACATATACATGAAACTAAATATAAACATGAAAACATGTATATAAATGGGAATACAAGTCAAATTGTACGAATCATCACAACTAGGACTATACTAGTACATCTAATGAACACAAATGAGCGTTCAAGCACAAACATATAATAGTCTATTTGGGCTCACTAGTTGTACAAGTATATATCCTAGTTTAAATGAAAACAAACATCTAAACATATATTCAAATCATGAAGCATAGAAATCAAAACAAAACTCATAAACATCCATATGATTATTATGTACATGCATATGCATTAGATCTAGGACATACACATTAGATAAACTAAAGTGAGAACACAAAGATATAAGTCCATATTAAACATGGGTGTCTCAATTACTAATCATGTATATCACTAATCTAATAAACATGGCATATAACATACTAATCATGAAACATCAAAAACACGCTAAAAATGAATATGTAAAGCATGTAAACTAAATGAGGAGTAAGAGATTGTTACCAAAACCATGAAGGCAACTCTCCATGTCTCCAAACATGGTGGTCTTCACCAAACTCCCTTGAAAGTGATACATCCAAATTATTCTCTTTAAGCTCGGAACGCATCCACCTCAAGGCACCATTACTCTCACGTCATGCGAGAGCCCACACCTACATCAAATAGCATAGGGTGGTCTTTGGTACCCACACTCTTTTGGGTCCATGGGGTTAGTTCCTTTCCTAACCCAAACAAACTTAGTTGCTAAATTTGAATCATGAACTCTATCATAGCAAAATTTAGCATGGTGGCCCTTACGTCCACAATGTGTACATGTATACACATGAGCATACAATGTGTGATGAGTGTGGCCGTGAGGAGCATGTGTATGCCGTGTTTGTGTGCATGCATAGATGGAATTTATTTCTTGCGAAACATGGATTCCAAACGTGTATGGTTCTTAGCACAATGGCTCAAATGGAGCCCAAACAATCCACACTCTTCTTTAACAAACAAATATCATTATCAATTATGGAAGAAGAGGTGCATGCAATAGGTGAGCTAGGTGAAGCTACACTAGCATGGCAAACATGTGAATTTATATCAATTTTCAAAGATTCATTTTTCTTTAAAAAAATTTCTAAATCCTTTGAAATTGAAGTAATTTTTATTTTTAAAGAATCATTTTCTTTTAAAACAAAATCAACTTTTGAAGACAAGTTTTCATTTTTCTTCAAAATTATTTCATAATCATTTTTAATTTCAAAAGTTCATTTTCTTTTAGGGCAAGGTCTAGTTAAGATTTAAGTGAGTCACGTTCACTAAAAATCTCTTCCTTTTCTTACAAAACCAAATCAAGTCTTGAACATAAATCCTTATTTTCTTTATTAAGTTCAAAACTCTTCTTTTTCAAAAGATTATATTTTTCTAATAATTTTTCACATACAATGGATAGTTCTTCATTCAAGGCATTGGCATCAATATAATCATTACTAGAAGAACTAGCATCATCATTATCTAATTGAGATTCCGAATATACCTCAAAGGAGTCATTCCCTTGGACCATGTAGCACTGTTGCTCGGATTCTTCACTAGATTCATCCTCCGTTTGGATAGGCAATTGAAGCTTGGAGGAGGTCAACGTATTCCACACTGCAAAGGCAGAATCACAGTTAGAAACTAAGCACAGATATTCTTTATTAAGCGTGCTTCTAAGTGCCTCAAGGGCTTGTGCATTGGCCTCTATATGCTTGCTATCATTAGAGAAGGATTTCTTGGTAATAGCAAGGAAAACATGTAAGCCTAAGGTTTTTAAATACATGGACATCCTAAATTTCCACATGTCAATGTTGGTGACATCAAACATGGGAGGTGACAAGCAATCCATGGGTGTGTGTAAACAAGATAAGTGCAAATGCAAACTAGATTAGTAAAACCTAGATCACACTCCTAGGTGGTTAAACCAGATATCAGGAGCGTAGGCTCTGATACCAATTGAAAGGACACCTAGAGGGTGAAAAACACCTAGAGGGGGGGTGTGAATAGGTGTTAATGCTAATATAATGACCTTTTAAACAAGTATGAATATATGATGCAAGATCGCCAAAAACAAGACCAGAAGCTGAATACCCGGTGAAGGGCTCTGAACTCCTTTCTCGTGATTCCTCTAGATAAGAGTTTGAGGTGCGTATTGCAATCTTGTTGTATGAGTATTGATCGACAATATAGCAAGAAATGAAATGGATGCAATAGTGAAGTGCACACAAGATATAACACAAGCTAGGAATGAAGCAATAATGAATAGCAAAGAATAGAAATTAATCGCAAACACAAAGGGTTTGTTTCGAGGTTCGAGCCATCGCTCTACTCCCCGCCTTCACCGCCGTGAAGGGTTTCCACTATATCCACCGAGGAATTACAAAGGTCTACCGAAGACCGGAGTACCGAACTCCACCAATTACAATCCTCTACCGAAGAGGGATCTCACACAAGAAGAACAAGTAACCAAGTGATCAACAAGGGATCACAAACTTCTCTTTACAACTTCCTTATAGAATGAGGAGGATATTTGGTTCAAGAAGTGTAGTGAGAAAACAAATTCAGTTGTGAAGAAAATTTGCTTGCAAAACAACTAAAAATAAGTAACCAAGAATGCACAAAGAGAATTGAGAGCTTTGAAAACTTTTTCTTTCTTTTGGAAACTTGAAAACTAAGTATTTTTCTTGCATTTTGCAAGTGACCGATCCCCTCTATTTATAGGGATTAGAGGAAATCTAAATATGATTAAAACTAGGTTATTAGGTCAGAAAGTAGCCCCCAAAGTTTCAGAAATAGCTGCTACACGAATCCTAATCAAATCCAAAAAGAAAATCTCACAAAACTAGCCGTTAAGGCTGCTGGCGGCTGTCGGTCGACCGGCCTGGTCGACCGACAGTCCAATTGGCAAAGTAGCCGTTGGACTCGGTCGACCGATCGGTCGACCGGAAGCCAAAGAAAATTTTCCCTTTGAACTGTCGGTCGACTGAACCGGTCGACCGACCAAAAACAGAGAGCAAGCTGCTTCCAGTCGGTCGACCGGTCGGTCGATCGACAGACGTGCACAAAACATGCACGCCCTGATCTCAAGGCTCGGTCGACCGGCCAGGCCTGGAAGGGACCGGTCGACCGGCCGGTCGACCGACAGGCCTGAAACAGATTTTTTTATAGGAAAATTTTTGAACTTGGAAAATTTTCAAAATAATTTTGTAAGGATATATGACTAAGTATCATATTATAAAGGTAGGTATACATGATATAAACAGGATATAAAATTTATAAAAATTTGAGTCATGTATATCTATCAAGGCATGAACTTAAATCAAATATCAAAAATAAAAACCGTATTTGGAAAGTGTGTGTTTTCATGAGCCAACTTAACACAGCCTCATTCTTTAACAAACTAAGTCTTACATAGGTTCTAGGTGACTACAAAGTCTTCAAGAGGGCTTCTCCATATGTGATCTTTGAATAGCTTGATACTTTGAACCCGAAATGAACCAACTTGAGTCAAAACGACCTTCCTTTATGGAAGAGCACATCATGAATCTTTAGAACCCTGAAACACTAAAAATGATTAGTACAAATAACTATATATATTTTGTAATCATCAAAACTCAAAAACCGGTTGATTGTGACCTTGGGCCAACAATCTCCCCCTTTTTTGATGATGACAAAACATATGAGTTATTTAAAAAATATGGGAAAAGAGCTTGGAAGCTCCCCCTCAAATCATGCTATGTATAAATGAATGGCTATATGTATAAATGAACGGATATATACATAATAGATAGAAACAAAGAATTTTGGCATAAAAAGTGAGACATAGGAATACAAAAAACATTGCTCAAGATTCTTAACTCAAAAAAAAAGTCAAAACTCAAAACTAACTTGTTGTTACTTAAAAGTCAAAAACTCAAAAGTCAAAACTAACTTGTTATTACTCAAAAGTCAAAATGCATAACTCCAAAGTATTAAAACTCAAAATGCATAACTCCAAACTCAAAATAAGCTAACTTTTTCTCCCCCTTTTTGTCATACATCAAAAAGGGTAAACATAGTTAAAAAAAAAATTTCTTCATGAATCCATAACACAAACATTCAATTCATCACAAATAAAGAAAAATCTAGCATAGTCTAGTGGTTTTGTAAAAATATCGGCAAGTTGAAAATCGGTAGAAACATATTCAATTTCAATATCACCTTTTTCATAATGATCTCGAAGAAAGTGATACCGAATGTCAATGTGCTTAGTTTTACTATATTGATTTGCATTTTTAGTCATATGAATAGTACTAGTATTATCACAAAATATTTAATATGGTCAAAATGCAAACCATAGTCAAGGAGAGTATGTTTCATCCAAAGAACTTGTGCACAACAAGCTCCGGCCGCAGCATACTCCGCCTCGGCGGTTGAGAGGGCTACCGAATTTTGCTTTTTGGAAGACCAAGAAACAAGAAAATTACCAAGAAATTGACATGTTCCACTTGTACTCTTCCTGTCCACTCTACAACCCGCATAGTCGGCATCCGAAAAACTCGTCATTGAAAATTGTCCGGTCTTCGGATACCACAAACCCATTTCAATTGTGCCCTTAAGGTATCTAATAATGTGTTTTACCGCAATCAAATGAGACTCTTTAGGAAACTATTGAAATCGAGCACAAAGACAAACACAAAACATAATATATGGCCTACTAGCCGTCAAATACAACAAGCTACCAATCATGCTACGGTAAAGCTTAATTTCTACACATGTACCTTGTTCATCCTTGTCAAGCTTGGTGGTAGTTGCCATGGGAGTTTTGCTTGTTTTAGCCCCTTCAAGCCCAAATCTCTTGATAAGTTCCTTCGTGTACTTGGCTTGATTGATGAAGATCCCATCTTTCCTTTGCTTGATTTAGAGTCCAAGGAAGTAGTTAAGCTCACCCATCATAGACATCTCGAATTCTTCCTTCATGCATGATTCAAAAGCTGGCAAAGATTTTCATTAGTAGAACCAAATATGATATCATCCACATAAATTTGGACTATAAGTATATCATTTTCAACATGCTTTGTAAATAAAGTAGTATCTATTTTTCCTTTCTTAAAACCATTAGAAATTAGAAAAGAAGAAAGGCTTTCATACCAAGCCCTAGGGGCTTGTTTTAAACCATAAAGAGCTTTGTCAAGTTGAAAACAAAATCCGAATGTGTAGGATCAATAAACCCGGGGGGTTGTTCAACATACAGCTCCTCTTCAATAAATCCATTTAAGAAGGCACTTTTTACATCCATTTGAAAAAGCTTAAAATCTTTATAAGAAGCAAATGCAAGTGTCATCCGTATGGCTTCAAACCGTGCTAGGGGTGCAAAAGTTTCCTCAAAATCGATACCTTCAACTTGAGTGTAACCTTTGGCAACTAACCTAGCTTTATTTCTAATAACATTTCCCGACTCATCTAACTTGTTCTTAAAGATCCACTTAGTATCAATTGTTGGTCTATCGTGGGGCCTAGGAACAAGATGCCAAACTTGGTTGCGCTCGAATTGATTGAGCTCCTCTTGCATGGCTAGCAACCAATATGAGTCGGTCTCGGCTTCGAGGATGTTCTTGGGTTCAAAGTGAGAAATAAAAGCATAGTGTCCACAAAAGTCATGAAGTTTAGAACGAGTAGTTACCCCTTTAGATACTTCACCTATAATAAGATCCTTGGGATGATGTGGATTGTATCTCCAATCTTTTGAAAGTTGTTGAGTAGACTCCACTTCAACTTCTTGATTTTCATTTCCTTGAGCCTCATTTTCTTGAACTTCATTTCCTCCATCAACTTTTGGCATGTCTTCAATAGTAGGTGAGTGTAGGCTGTCCAAAAGTTACTGGAGGACAAGCTATTGAAAAGCAAAATTTCAAGCTCAAGGCGCGTTGGCTCGACACCGCGTCTCAGCATCAAGGCGCGTTGGCTCGACACCCGCGTCTCAGCATCAAGGCGCGTTGGCTCGACACCTGCGTCTCAGCATCAAGGCGCGTTGGCTCGACGCCCGCGTCTCAGCATCAAGGCGCGTTGGCTCGACGCCGAGTCTCAGCATCAAGGCGCGTTGGCTCGACGCCCGCGTCTCAGCATCAAGGCGCGTTTGCTAGACCCGCGCCTCAGTTGTAACCACCCGGATTACGGGGCCAGTCACCGCACAAGTAGCGGGAAGTGGCCCCTCATTGTGGAGCGCTTTTAGGGGGGGCACGTTCACCCCCTAAGACCTCTATAAATAGCCCCGTCGCTATGAAGAAGAGGTCGGACTTTTGGCAATCAAAAAGAAGGAGAAGAGGACAACGGAGAGATCATCAACAGAGAGAGAACTCGACTCTTCAAGCTAGCTTGCTGCGTACAAGTTACTCTTCGCTTACCTTCTCTTTTAGAGTTTTGGTAGACGGAGCTGAGTTACTCTTTCTACTGGCCGAAGAGGAGATCCCTGAAGGACGGTCATCCGGTCAACGGAGAACAAGATTCACTCTCCACCGCCACACGAAGAACCCAGCCTTAAACAAAGGGGGGATTCAAGATTCAATATCCTCCCTCCCTTGTAACCGGAAGGAACAGTTGTTGTTGTAATCCTTTTCATTTGATTCAAGGAAAACTTTTACTGCAATATTCCTGTCTCTCTCCTTTCCCGGGTCATACAAGATATGGCGACTCCGCTGGGGACAACTTTCGTTACTGACGAACAGGTAGTGGCGCAAGATGACGTCCACCATGAGGGAAAGATGGTCGAATCGCTCGTTGTCGAGTTCGACCAGGCGAAGTACGAAGAGTTCCTCTCTTCTGGCTCCAAGAGCCCAAAGACCCGCGTCTGCCGCCGGGTCTCAACGGGGAATGGCCTCGAGTCCCGATCTGTGGCTCTCTCGAGCTCCCCTGCTGCCAACTGTGCCAAGCAAGAGACGCGCGTCAACGCCTCTCAGAAGGCCCGCGTGGTCCCAGGCACATCTGCCTTTGCGACCAACCGCGTCGCACAGAACACCCGCATCAGCGTCTCTCAGGAGACCCGCGTGGTCAAAATCCCTGGTGTCCAGCATCAGGATGTCGTTGGTCTCTCTCTACCTCCTCGACGCAATCGAAATGCTGAGCGTCGACAGAGGAGACGTGCGCGTCAGCTGCAAGTTGGAACCGTCGGTTGTCCAACTGAGGCTGGACGCGACGTACAATCTTGCGCCTTGCCTGCGCCACGTCCAGTACGTGAAATCCGCGTCTGGCGGCCCAAATGCGCAACTCCTCAAGTTGAGTCCTCTGAGGACCAACTTACCAAGCGCCAAGACGAAGCTTCTGCGTCTCGTCAAACGCAGGAAGCACGCGCCCAGAGACGAGGGGCCCAGCAACCCACCCTCTCTCAAGCGTCTCTGCTCCGACGCACCAAACAACAACGCGACACTCGCGTCTCATCTCAACAGAGACGCCAGACGCGCGTTCCACAGCCGCGACGCGAAAACCGCGTCCCTGAAGTCTGCGTCCAGACTGCGCAGCACATGGATGTCTCCCGTCTTCGACGTTGCGAGGCTAATCTTTTCAATCCCCCTCCCATGGATTTGAGGGATTATCTGACGAAGAAAAGAAGTGCCAATCAGGTCACTTCGTCATGCTGCTGCCAACGGCTCATCTCCATGCTCTCGGAGTGTCGTTGCGGATCAGGCGTACACCAGCAGTCTTTGGTCAGACAGCTGACCCTGATTCCTCCCTCAGCTAAAAGAAGACGCTCCCACAGAAGGAGGACCTTCTCTGACGTTGAGTACCCGGAGCTCACTGCAAATATGACAAGAAGGAGCAAGGGAAAACAAATTGCAGTCGGCTCAGATGAGTCCGAGTCTGACTCTGAACCGGAAGGGGTGTATCGATACACTCGTACCCGGACGGGGGCCATTCCCCCAATTGACTATAATGCCTTAGCCCACGGCGTTGAAGTGAACGATTCTCACTCCGCCGTAGTGGAATCTAGGGCATCGAACTCTTCCGTCGAGAAGGAGGCCTCTGCTTATATGACAGGCACTCCTGACGAGACGACCAAACGTTTGGAGCAGATCCAGAAGGCGCAAATGGATATGATCCTTTCTCAACAGGCATCTATCGACTCCATCAAGCAGGCGCTTGCACAGTTGCTTGAAGACAGGAGGAGATCTCCTCCTAGGAGGTCGAAGGGCAAAGGGAGAAAGGGAGAAAGCTCATCTTCCGAACCTTCTGAAGAGGCGCGGCGATCTACTTCGAATTCGTCCAAATCTTCGTCGCAAGACCCAGAAAAGGCTCATGCTAAAAGAATGAGTCAACTGGAGCAGCGCCTCGAGGCCCTTACCAACCGTAAAGGCCTCCAAGAAGTGGGAGTGGTCCGGCCCTATCCGGCTGAGTGGGATTCAGTCCCGTACCCTCCTAAGTTCAAGGCTCCAACCCTCCAAGCATTTGACGGGAAGGGGTCCCCCAACCAGCACATCAACTACTTCAAATCCCAGACCGGGAATGTAGTGGATAATGACGCTATTTTGGCGCGCCTGTTCATTGGCTGAAAGGGTTAGCCTTTGAATGGTTTATGAAGCTCCCAGAAGGTTCTATCAAGAACTGGGGCGATCTGGCGAAGCTGTTCTTAACACGCTTCTTCGAAGATGACTCGGAGGTCACAATGCCTACCCTTCTAGCTACCAAACAGCGGAGAGGGGAGTCTGTCAAATCTTTCGTGGAAAGATTTCGGAACATGACACTCTGGTGTCCAAGCGGTATGACCCAGGCCACCCTGGTGGAAACATGCCGCCACAATCTCCAAACCTCACTCCTTACTCAAATAGGAGTTGCTGAAAGCCGCACCTGGAAGCAATTAGTCCAACAAGGTGAACAGGCTGAGGAGATTGTCGCCCGCGTCCGAGCGGAGGAAGGTAAGCCTAGGCCGGAAAGGTCGACAAGGCGTGCGCCGGACACATCCCTCCAAACAAAGCGGAAGGATAATTTGGCCACGGAGACCAAATCTCCCGCCAAACCTCAAATAGGCAAGGCGAGTGGCTCTTCAAGCCAGCCACGCGCCAACAAACAATATTCCTTCAAGGAGGAACATGTCGATTCGCTCTTTAAACTACTCAACAAGAGCAACCGACTGAAGCTCCCTGAAGCTCGACGCCCAGAGGAAGTCGGCAAGACCGACAATCCCAACTACTGCATGTACCACAGAATGTTGGGACATCCTACCAAAAGCTGCTACGTCTTCAAGGACGTCCTTCAAGCTCTGATTGACGCGGAGGTGTTAAAACTCCGACCAGAGCAGAAGAAGGTGACGACTAATGTGACGTCAGTTCTCCAGTTCGGGAGACAACCTCCAACGCCTGCGGGGGTAGCTCCTATCCCAAGAGGAGAGCTGAGAGTGGTCAACACAGACCCTCACCAGCAGCAAGAGAAAGGCTTGGTACCCGTCCCTACACCTCAAGGGAAAATTATGTGGGTCCACCCTGACCTTGTCAATGAACAGCAATGGACTACTGTGACCAACAGGAAATCCAAAGGCAAGGCAAAAGCCTCATCCTGCAATGTGGTAGGTGCCTCCTCTCGAGAAGCGGAGACTGATATCCCTTCACTGACCGACTCAGAGGAGGAAACGATAGTCCTGGCCGCAGAGCCCAACCAACCGATAGCGGGAACCCGTTCAGGACAGGCGTACTTGAAACAGTACGGCGAAACGGCTGAAGTCCCTCCACAACCAACTGCGGAGCCAGTCAGGCCCTCCACAAAGCCACCTGTGGAGAAGCAGAAGGGGACTCGATTTTCTCGAGCCCTTCAAAAGGGCATTACGGAAGGATCTACGCCACCGTACCGCTTTGATGTCCTGGCTCAGTTGGCCAACATTCCGGCACGCATTACCTTATATGAACTTCTTAGACTATCAAAGTCGACCAGGGAAGCTCTGCAAGAAGCTCTGGCAAATGCTGAGGTCTTCATGACCCAGGTGCCAAAGGAGGAAGATGTAGAGCATTGCCTCCACACCTCCCAGAATGCCCCCTGCATCACCTTCACGGCAGATGATATGCAGGTGAAAGGGAAGCATGATCGACCCCTGTACTTCACAGGGTATATCGGATCGTCTGAGGTGAACCGCATCCAGGTAGATCCAGGGTCCGCGTTGAGCATCATGCCTCGCCGGGTCATGCAACATCTCGGCATTCCTACCCATCGTTTGAGCCCTACCCAGACGACTATCTATGGGTTCAATGCCAACCAGACCGTCCGATGGGGAAGATCAAGCTCAAGTGTCAGATTGGAAGCCTCAAGTCGGAGGTGACATGCTACATCATCGATGCCGACACTTCCTACAATCTGTTGCTGGGACGACCGTGGATTCACCGCAACTCCATCGTTCCCTCCACTCTCCACCAAGTCATGAAGTACATTGACGGGGGTGGAAATGTGCAGACGTTGATTGCCGAAAGGCATCCGTTCAAAGGGGTCGAGAATTATTTCACTGACTCTTTGCTGTACCAAGATCCGGTGGAAACGGATGAAGCCCCACAACCAGAAGAGCCAGACTCTGGTAATGGGCTGACACTGAGTTTGAGAAAGAAGAGTGCCTGTGGGAGTTAGAACCACTTGTAACGGGCACTAATAAACCCGATGTCGATAATACCACCGATGATGTAGGCGGTTGGTATATTAATGAAGATTTAAATTTTGCGTATTTTTCTGCGTGTGCTTCTGATTCAATACCGTCAGACACTGGTACTGATATAGATGACGATCTCTGGTCGGCAATGGGTGCCTTGACATCATTGCATGTACCAGTGAAATCGTCCTTCGAGACATACCAAGACAATGATAATGCGCAAGAATCTATATTCATGGTTCCAGCAAGACGGAAAGGCCAAAAACCAATTCTCTTTGGGCGAATCTCGTCTGAACCAACGCCCCGCGACGAATCGGAAGGCGAGGAGGAATCACCTCAGTTCGATCATTATGAACCAAAAGCACTCAAAATGATGAAGTGCATGGGGTATGATCTAACCGACAGACCCGGGTTGAACTTCGGCAAAGGAAGGAGGACGTTGCTTCAATCCTTTGTGCCAAAAGGGAAGGCCCCCGATTATTATCATCGGACGCGCGGGGGTTGGGCTATGTATCAACTCCGGTTCCATCAGCCTCCGATTCTCAAGAATCGTCGAGCAACAATTATTCTTCAGACACATCATCCTGGGAGTCAGATGTCAGTGTCGGCAACATCTTCAAGGAACTTTCAGTGAACATGGTTTCGACAAGCCACCTCGAAGATGGAGATAAAGAAATGATCCAATCCGATACAGATCCTTGGATCAAACATTTAAATGCTCTTTGAGACACCCGCTTTGAACAGCGCGAGCCACCCACAGAAGATAAGATTGTTCAGATCAACCTAGGAGATGAGGCTAACCCTAAGCCCATCTTCATAAGTGACAGCCTGTCACCTTCGGAGAAGAAAGATCTAATATCTCTTGTACAAGAGTATATAGACGTCTTCGCCTGGAATTATGAGGACATGCCAGGACTTGATCCTCAAGTGGCTATGCACCGCCTCAACATCAATCCGGACGTAAAGCCTGTCAAACAACAGCAGCGACGGTTTCGCCCAGAAATAATGGAGGCAATTCAATCAGAAGTCAGAAAACTTATTGATTCTGGCTTCATTAGGGAAGAACAACATCCCGACTGGGTAGCCAACATCGTCCCCGTCTCCAAGAAGAACGGGAAGATCCGGATCTACATCGACTTCCGTGATCTAAATGAGGCTTGTCCCAAAGACGAATTCTCATTGCCAATCACAGATGTTATGATTGACAATACTTGCGGATTCGAGCGAATGTCCTTCATGGATGGATTCTCAGGATACAATCAAATCAAAATGTATCCTGACGATGAAAAGCACACCTCCTTCAGGACACCATTGGGGGTTTATTGCTATACCGTCATGCCCTTCGGACTGAAAAATGCAGGGGCAACATACCAAAGGGCCATGAACGCCATTTTCCATCAGCAAATACGCAAAACGGTGGAATGTTATGTTGATGACATCGCGGTAAAAAGCCGCACTAAAGGTGATCATATAGCAGACCTGAAGGTGGTCTTCAACATCATGCGGGTTCATCAATTGAAGATGAATCCCACAAAGTCCTTCCTGGGGGTGGCCAGTGGCAAATTCTTAGGATTTGTTGTAACATCCACCGGAATACACTTGGACCCGGAAAAGGTTCGCGCTATCCAGGAGATGCAACCCCCGAGAAATCTCAAGGAACTCAGGGGATTGCAAGGACGATTGGCATACATCCGCAGGTTTATCTCAAACCTCTCCGGAAGATGCCAACCCTTCGCTAAGCTGATGAAGAAGGGTGTCTCATTCATTTGGGATGACGCTTGCCAAAAAGCGTTTGAGGAAATCAAGCAATACCTCACCCAACCACCAGTCCTTGCAGCTCCAGTACCCGGAAAGCCGTTTCTGGTGTACGTCCGAGCGATGGATCATTCTTTGGGAGCTCTACTAGCTCAGAATGACGATCAAGGACGTGAGCAAGCAATCTACTATCTGAGTAGAACAATGATCGGAGCCGAATATCGGTATAACCCGATCGAGAAGGAATGTTTGGCACTGGTGTTCGCTATCCAGAAAATGCGACACTATCTGGTAGGCCAAACTATAAACGTCATATCAAAAGTCAACCCCCTGAGGTTACTTATGACTAAACCTTCATCGCTAAATGGCCGATTGGCAAAATGGGCCATATTGCTCTCCCAATATGAGATGCGCTTTTTACCACAAAAGGCCATTAAGGGACAAGCAGTCGCAGATTTCCTAGCTGAGCACCCAGATCCGAGGGCAGCCAAAATCTATGAGGATCTCCCAGACGAAGTTGCTGAAGTCTGCCTGACTCAGACATCGTTCGAAAGTCAAGTATGGCAACTTTTCTTCGACGGTGCATCAAGAACAATCCCAAAAGGACACGTAGTAGCGGGGGTAGGAGTAGTACTCGTATCCCCACAAAATTATGTGATTCCCCGAGCCGTCTCATTAACTGAGCCTTGTTCCAACAATGTGGCGGAGTACAACGCACTTTTGATTGGGATGCAATTCGCCGATGAGATTGGCGTCAAAAATCTCGAGGCATACGGCGACTCCAAGCTCATCGTCAGCCAAGTTCGCGGGGAGTACGAAGTCAGACATGAAGACTTAGTACCCTATTACAATTCAACTATCCGCATGGCCGAGGGGTTTACAAGCTTCTACATCGACCATGTACCGCGCAGGCAAAATGCGCACGCAGATGCACTCGCATCCCTGGCTGCCTCCTTAGCTCTTCCAGCTGGGGCAACAGAGAAGATATTCGTCTAACCACGACCTGTATTGCCCGAGAAATGCTCTCGAGGATTATCAGGAGTCGGCGGGAGGTCGTCACCGCGAAGAAGCACTTGAAGCATCAACCGGTCCAGAGCCTAGAGACTGGCGATTCCCCTACATTGATTTCGTCTTATACGGCATTCTGCCTGAAGACACCAAAGAGGCGGCTGCCATTCGAAGGAAAGCCCCCAAATTCTATTACAATGCGATTATACGAACATTGTATCGTCGATCGCATGACGGGATCTTGCTCCGGTGCCTCTCACCAAAGGAGGCTCAAGAGGTATTGAGGGAAGCCCACGATGGTATGTGTGGAGCCCATCAACCTGGCCCGAAACTGGCACATCGACTCCAAAGATTGGGTTACTACTGGCCCAAGATGGTTGCCGACGCCGTCACTTATGCTAAAAGATGCCACGCTTGCCAAGTGCATGGGGATTTCATCCATCAAGCACCAGGGTACCTCCACTCTACGGCCTCTACCTGGCCATTTGAAATGTGGGGCATGGACGTGGTTGGCCCTATCAGCCCACCATCATCAAAAGGACATCGGTTTATTTTGGCAATAACCGATTATTTCTCTAAGTGGGCTGAGGCCATTCCCCTAAAGGAAGTCAAGTCGTCGAATGTGATCAAGTTCGTGAAACACCACGTTATTTACCGTTTCGGTGTACCTCGGTGAATTGTCCATGACAATGGACCCCAGTTCATTAGCCAGGCTTTCCAGAGATTCTGCGCCAAGTTCAGAATCCAGAGTGTGTCCTCAACGGCATACTATCCTGCCGCTAATGGCCTCGCAGAAGCTTTCAATAAAACCATTGGTAAGCTTCTTAAGAAGTTCGTTTCAAAAAGTCAACGTGATTGGGACGACAAGCTGGGTGAATGCTTATGGGCTTACCGCACAACTGTGCGAACCCCAATTAAAGCTACGCCATTTTCTTTGGTATACGGGTGCGAAGCCGTCCTTCCACTCGAAATCCAAATTCCATCTCTACGCGTCGCCCTGACAGCGGAGATGACAACAGAGGAGAAGCATCGACAGCGACTCCAAGAACTGGAGGCCTTAGATGATAAGCGTCTGCAGGCCCAAGAGCAAATCGAGCTCTACCAAGCTCGAATTACCAGAGCCTTCAACAAGAAATTTAAAGTGCGAACTTTCAAGAAAGGCGATCTTGTCTTAGCCGTCAGAAGACCCATGGTGATGACGCACAAGACAAAAGGAAAATTCCAACCCAAATGGGAAGGACCATTTGTAGTAGAGTCAGTCTACTCAAATGGGTCATATCGCATCATAACCCCGAATGGCGATACACTTATGATGCCGATCAATGGTAGGTTCCTGAAGAAGTACTATCCTTAGATGGTATTCTTCCGCTGATCAAGTTAAAAATACACCTCTGATCAAAACAAGAAGAGCTTCTTCATCAATATCCGACGCCCCCGACGGCTAAGGATAGAAGAAAATGTTGGCTTCTAGGTCCAACATAAGTCTTCGACAACTCATCATGCTGAGGGGAATAGCATGGCTAGCCCAACTCAAACGGTAGTTGGTAAAGGCACCTCAAATCCGTTGATAGCTGAGGGTTTGCTAAAAATCCTAAAGTGGACTTGGCTCCACTCTTTCCTCCAAAATCCCCTACCAATTCTCATCCACAGAATGGTAGGTCTACAAAATACAACCATTACTAAGTTAACACTATACCTCTGGTAATGAAAACTTTTCAATATTCCTTGTCGAGTACAAATTTTGTTTGTCAACTCTACACGGAATATCAAATTTTCAAATCCGCCAAGTTAATACTACACCTCTGGCATTTCAAAATTTTCACCTGTCAATTCTCACCAATAGAATGACAGGTCCTCAAATTGCTCTTGTCATGAGTCAATCTTTGTCAAGTTAATATCACACCTCTGACAAATTACTGTTAAAGTTTAACACCACACCTCAAAACAGTAATTAAGTTTCTGCAAGGTTTAATACTACACCTCTGACAGTCACTTTTCTTCAGACTTCCATATCGAAGCTGAAATAGATGATGCTAAGTTAACACCACACCTCTAGCATCCAAGTCATTGCTAAGTTCAACAATACACCTATGGCTTTGACCTTTCCCTCGGACTTCCTTATGCAAGCCGAGATGACCAATGCTAAGTTCAACATTACACCTCTAGCATTACCCTCACTGTCAAGCTAAACATTACACCTATGACAGTGACACTTCTGAGTTAAGTTAATATCACACCTCTGACTCACATCCTTGTCAAGTTAACATTACACTTCTGACAAGACCACTTCCAACCCGTTAAGTTAATATCACACCTCTGACGGTAACAAACTTTCCTAGATTCCCCACGAGTCTAGTCCCACTTGTTATTCTCTTCAACAGAATAACAAGTCTACCTAAAAACATTGTTAGGTTAATACTACACCATCAACAGTGTTTCCATCAAATCCCCAGTTGAGCTCAATCAAGTTAATCCCAAACACTTGATAAAAGTTCACCCTCCCTGGGGGTACCAATTCTACTTGTCACTTTCTCTTATAAAGTGGCGGGTCCATCAAAAATTTCACCTCTGTCAAGTTAATATTACACCTCTGACAGTATCATGAGAGTTCCTGAAATAGGATCTTTTCTCCACAAAATTTGACTTGTTAAAATTTTCATTTTTGATAAGCCAAAGATTCTTTGCTTCTATGTGTCTGAGAAAAAAGAGACAAAAAAGAGTTCAAGACAATAGAAGGGACAAAAAGAAAAGTGTCACTTTTATTTATATCCAGGCATATGAAAGTGATACAAAAACGCTCTCTTATACAATAAGATTGAGTGTTACAATCAAAAACGCTCTCTTATACAATAAGATTGAGTGTTACAATCAAAACGCTCTCTTACAATAAGATGGAGTGTTACAATTGAGGAGTACAAAGAAGTCCCTCTCCCTCTCAGAGGTTGCACTCACTCCTTAAAGCTGCGTCTGATTCCAAGTGCGCGATGTTTTGTGGCTACAATAGAAGCTGGTTACACCACGATGCATGATGTAAACATCGAAAGAGCCCTAGCTGACTAAGCTAAGAGCAATGGTGTTCTTGAGGTCCGGTGGAAGCAGAAAGTCCGGCAACCCTTCGTTTATGAACATCTCTTCCCCCAGCAGACCATCCAGCAGACATGAGGAGTCCTTGATGTTACTTCTGGGGTGGGAGAGGAAGAGGATCCTACCTGCTGCCGTGTCCACCGTAACCTCCTCGCCGCCATACTTACCCTGACCATCTCTTGCCAGCAGGCATGATTGGTGCAGTGGATCTGAAGAGACCTTGGCGAGAGTCGATTCCTCGTCAGGGACATAATATATTCCCTTGTGGACGACGAGGACCATAATATATTCCCTTGTGGACGAACATCGAACAAGTTCGCCGTCCGATATATTTTCCCACGGACTTAGCGAACATGAAGAAGGATGACCAAGCCTACCTGCAAAAAAGCAAACAGGGAATCAGACAATTCAGAGCTTAGTACACTTCAACAGAAGAAAAACTAAGTCACAGACGCGGCTATTGTCAAAGACTGCAGACGCGGGAATCATCCGCGCAACGCGGCTATTGTCAAAGACTGCAAACGCGGGAATCATCCGCGCAACGAAATTGTCAAAGACTGCAGACGCGGGAATGATCCGCGCAGCAAACCAAATCCCCGCGGTGACTGCAGACGCACACACAGGATTCAAACGCAGTCTAAGATTTGCATCTGCAAAACACGATAAGACTCAGACGCCGAAAAACTGCCATCTCTCTGTTGGAGGAACAGGAGTTGCAAGATTCGGGTCTGAAGCCTTGAACCCGAGTTGGAATTCATCCAAGTCAGTGGCCTTAAAACGCGAGCTTCATGAGTAAAGCCGCGGCCAAGCACCACAGGCTTCTATATTCGCGTCCAAGGAAGTTTAAGTCGGCGGCGCAAATTCCAGAAGGAATGCACCAACCGCAACTTCACAAGAAGGTCCAGATGATATCTCTTTAGGGGGCGTACTGAAATTCAAACTTGGTTGGATCTAAAATGTCATGGTAAGTGGGCATGGCATACCCGCAGAAGCCTCTGTTAAGAGTTGAACTATCTGCATTGAGACGCGGACGTAAAAAGTGCTCAAAGAGACGCTTCCGGCCATTGAAATCACTTGACAGTGATAATCCATTAAAGAGATCAAACAGAAGCATGAAAGCTCTGGGTCATCTTCATCCACAGAGGCACCTTCATCCATGGAGGCAAACCCCTGATAGGGTCCTTGAAGGGAGAAGGCAGAGTCCCTCAGAGTACTCGTTCTCAAACAGAGCACGGTCTAAGCAGCCGCTGTTAAAGAAAGGGGGTGAGTCCTATTTATAGGCAACTCCTGATAACGGTCATTAATGGTTTATTAATTAAAACCGCCGGCCTTAATGACCGCACGACCGCCAAAACCCAACGGGAGGCTGACGCGTGGAACGTCGCTTCGGGAAGCATCACAGGCGCTGATCTCAAACCGTCAGTGCCGGTTTTGCATTAAAGGGCATTAACGCCCAAGCCCAATGGAAAACCGACGCGTGGACATCTGCTTCGGGAAACAACGGATGACCCGGTTTCCCAATCGTCAGCGAAGACTTGACGGTCAAAGATCTCTGAAAATCTTTAAGTCAGGCTGCATTAAACGCAGATAGGGATGCCGCGTCCGGCTGCATTGAACGCAGATGGGAAAGCCGCGTCCAAGAATCTGCGTCACCTTTCTCAAATTAGAAGGCGTTCACCTGCGTTTTAAAGGAGCGTCCACGTGACTCAAAGTCGCGTCCCTTCAGCAAACGGGGCCCTTTCTAAGGGAAAACACTTAGTCCATTCTGAGATTAGTGGGAAAATACGCAAGGCTGCGTCCCTCGCATCCGCTCAAGTCGCGTCTTCATTGACAGGACAAATTCGCGTTACTCAAAGCCGCGTTTGTCCCCACGGATCAATGCCGCGTCTCAAAGGACTTAGTTCTATCTGAGTTCTTATGAATTGATGACCGCGTCTCTCTATGGATTGACGCTGCATCTCGGTGAAGTCTAAGTTCCTATGGAATGATGACCGCGTCTCACCCTGTGATTGATGCTGCATCTCATCAAAAGGACTTAGTCCTATCTAAGCTCCTGGACGGATGACCGCGTCTCACTCTATAGATCAATGCCGCGTCTCAGCAAGCTCGACGCCGCGTCTCATTGAAAGAACTTGGTCTTACCTAAGTTCAGTATTCACAGCCAGTGATCAGGGAGTTGAATTCATCCACAGCTAAACAAAGAAGATGGGACAAAAACTTCAAAAACTTTTATTATATCGAAAATAGTAAAAGTGGATACAAACACTCTAATAGAGTGTCCTCTTCTTTACAAAAAAAAAAAGGGGAAGAAGGGGAAAAGGCTAAAAGTCTTGATCCGACAAAGAACGGATGCGCTCCCTGAGACGATGCATCTCGTGCTGACGTGCCTTCTCAGCCTCCATTATGGCTTGGACCCGTAGATCCTCTTCAGATAAAAAGGGTTTTGCAGCCAGCTGTGCTCGCAGAGATTCCAACCTGGAGGAGTGAATGATCTGGCTTTCTTCAGCTCGTGCCTTCGCAGCTTGTTGCTCCTCCAGCCTCTTCTGGACGGTGGCCAGCGTCCTCTCATTTTCCGCAATCATGGCTTCCGCCTTAGCGATGGCAGACCGAGCATTGGTAATGGCGAGCTCTGCGTTTTGCCAGATGAACTCAGATTCCATTGAATCGTCAGCCAGTTTCTGACATTCAGCTTGGGAACGCTCGAGATTGCGGACCTCTTCAGCAACTTGTGCTTCCACCTCCTGTCGCTCTTGTTCCTGGGTGGCTAGGAGCCTAGCCAAGATGACCTGGGCTTCTTGAGAAGAACTAGCATTGTCCAAAGACTTCAGCTCCTTCAGGTCACTTCCCAATCGCTCCACCAACAGCATACATGACTTGGCAAGCGAGGAGCCTCCGGTTAATTCGATGTTACTGACCATGTTTCCAAGAAATGTCCGGGCAAAGTCAAAAGAGCTACGCCCAGACAAGATAAAATCGATGCATGATCGCATCGCGTCAAGAAACCGCTGCACCGTTTTGCGTGTCAGGAAATCCATGGTATCATCACCTGAGGTACTCCCCGACCCCTTTCTATCGTGAAAACAGGGGTGCAAGCCGGCTCTTTTTGCGCGAGAATCGTGCTGACCGTCGATACGGCAAGAGCGAGACTGGCCACTGGCGCTTCCGGAGGTGTTACCTCTGCAGGAACCTCCACAGCTAATGATGGAGTAGCAAGCGCAACCTCCTCAGAAGCTTCGGCCGAAACCTGAGCTGTGTGGCCTCTTGGAAGGGTACCGACCGCCGGACTCTCCACCTGAGCCCCCTCAGTTCCCTCTGCAAATTATTGCGACATTAGCCACAAAGGAGAAAAGCGAAACATTTAAAATATCAGAACTTCCTTACCATCTGGGAGGCCCAGAGATGCCGAATCCTTGGGCAAATCCTGCGGAGTGGAAGTCTCCCTGGCTTCAATAGTAACTCCTTCACCTTGCAGAGTGGGTTCTTCCCCGGCCTTAGGGGTTGCCTCCTCTTCCGGCAAAGTGGAAGCCTCATCGGCATCGGTAGTTGCCCCCGCTGGAGTTATCTCGGCAACTAAAGCCGTAACCCCTTCCGGCTGAGTCAACTCTTGTACCATCTCCTCGATCTGCGAGGAGGATGCAGCCTCGACATTCTCAGCCAATCCTGCAACATAAAAGGGAGAATGTTAAAGCATCCTCTTCAAAATTAAAAGGGAAATTAGGTCAAAAGGTGAAAAGGGTACCTCCAACGGGAATAATCGCCAGCTGTGATACCGTTGATGGCTCACCCCCGTATATTTCTTCCTCTGAGATATGGGAGAACTTACTCGGATCAGGAGGAGCGGGTTCATCACCGTAGTCGACCTCGTCTTCAAAATCGCTTTCCCCTGAGAGTGAGGAAGACGATAGCGCCTCGCGCGAGACTTCTGCAGCCGGAGCCTTACCACCAATCACCCCAGTGGTAGGACTGGGGTCAACTGCCCGAGGACTAGAAATGAAGACACAAGACGACCCAGGTCGCTGTGCCTCATCTCTCCCTTCATGAGCAAGTAAAGACCCGGGTTGAACCGAAACCCCCGGAATATTGACGTCTCCTCCACTCATGATGTCGACCTCTAGCTGCTCATCCTCATCAGCGGTCGTGGCTCTGTCAACGAGCTCCCCTTCCTCCACAGACCTACGGTCTTTGCTGTTTGACCTAGGGGGACGGATTAAATGATCATCCTCTTCAGCTATATCTTCTTCCCTCAGTGCCTCAACAACAACAGGGAGGTCTTCAGATCGGGAGACTTCGGTCGTCAAGTCTCTCCGAACCCTCTTGAGAGCAGGTTCAGCAGTTGAAACAGAGCGTTGACCACGCTTGCTTACCGCCTGTCGAGTCTTTGCCGCTCGTGGCTTCGCCCTTGCTGCTTGCGGCTCCTCCCTTGTTGGTCGCGGCTCCGCTCTGATTGCTCGTGGCTCCCTTCCCGACCTTCTCTCGGCCTCCTTCTGAGCCTTCAGGTACTGGTCGATGATTTTCGAGGGTTTACCAGACTCTGACTTTGCCTCGAGATTTGCATTGATGCTCTCAATACATGAAGACACCGGAACAAAGTCTGATGTCTGGTTGGCTTGGAAATACCAAGTGCAGAAGCTGAAGCTCATACGGCACTTGGACCCCTCGATAGGTAGACGGAAAGTTGCTCCCGTCCCTCCGGCCACACTATAGTACCAAGCCCGAGCACCTTCGAACAAGTTCCCTTCGAAGGCGAGTTGAGCATTGGGATTCCCGACGTAGAGTTGATCGTAGCCGAACTGTCGAGCGAAACGATTCGGCATGTACGGCTCGATGGTGCATGAAGTCCCTTGCCGGAAAAGCACATATCCGGGCCGGATATTGATCAACCACCAAAAGGCTCCCGCGGACAACCTCGTGAAGCCATCTGAGCCCGCAGAATCAGTACATTGATCCCCGGAGGATGCATCAGGGATCTCGGGGAAGCAGCGATTGATCTGGTAATTCGCGGGATCTGAAAGTCGCTTCCGGACGTAATATATATAAACATCACTCCACCTCGAATCCTCCAACCGCTGTACAAAAGGGACGGAACTCTCCCTCCAACGCACCGCCGTCATCAAAGAAGGGCAGTGCATCACGTACCAAGCCAGAAGGTACGTATAAGGCAGCTCGATTCGAGGGTTAGGACGCTTCACCGTCGGATTCCCCTCTGAGTCGACATACGGCTTGCCGTGGGAGTCGGCAGTTTTCGGCGCCTCGCAGAAACTCTTGGTTAGCGCCTGCAACCCGCTCTGAATGCCAGCCACCATGGCCGGGAGAAGGGCTATAGGGTTGCTATGAGCCAGGAGCACCGCCGGGTATACCACGTCAGCAACAATAACTTCATGTGGCAACGTGGGCACCACACAACGCTTCAGCCACAGCATCAAGAAGCCTGCCAACAGTGCCCTATCAGAGATAGGGGTCCGGGCTTGATGGTGGAAGCTTTCAAAAATCAGGTCAGGGTCGAAACCGTCCTCGTTCGAGACCGTGGTGTAGAAGCCTTCAGAAGCCTGGTCGATCCTGTCTTCAATCTCCCTGTCGGAACTGGGAACCAGTCGGGTTATCGGAGTGTCTTTACTATCGATACCATTAAATAAGTAACTGGCCCAAGACAGTTGCTTGACTCCCTGCGACCGCCAGTTGTTATCTGACCACAAATGTGGAAGTGACACATCACTTCCCAGTAAGTCTCGTACACCCGAGGAAACTCTTTCTTCAAGTGGTGGAGCTCCTCAGTGGTCAGGACATATTCCTCATACGGGATGTCCCCTGTTGCTAGCCCCGAGACCTCATGCAGCTCGTGCAGTGCAAGGCCCATCTCTCCAACCGGGGTAAAGAATGTCCCCGTCAGCGAATTGTAGCGCTCCAGGATCCCGAAAAAGTTATGAGAGCCTGGTGGGATACCCCACTGTACGGCCCTGACCGCCACGTACAGTCCCACGCGCTTTAGCAGATCCCCAAGGTCGGTGAGGACGAAACCTACCATTCTGCCCCACCAGTAGTTCTCCGTGGAATGGACCCACCCAGGCGCACGAAACCCGACCGGATAATCACCCTCCGCTTCCATGAACGCGTTGAGGAAGGTAGTGCCAAGTTGTGGTATCTCTCCCGCCGGAACCTCAGACTTGCGCGACCCAGGGAATAGGCCGAGAACCGACCTGTCATGGCTATCATGACGATGCACTTTATGGGAACCCAAATCGCCGAGGGTAATCTCGGGGACATATCGAGAAATGTCCCATTCCATCTTCCGAGGGACGGACATGTGCTGGAAGTAGGACAGCGGGAACATCCTCTCCATGTCCGGAAGAAAGAACCTTCCACCCTTTATCTGACGGAGCCATTTATAAGTTCCGTCATACACACGATGGCCGCCATCTTTGATATGATCTCCGAAGAAGAAGGCAGGCTTCTCCAACTTGACGTGAGCATCCGTTGTGAATGCCGCATCGGTCATAAGTACCCAAAAAATCCTCACGTCAACATTAGAGAGCCTTTCCCTGCGATCCGGTGACTTGTCAGCAGTCACAGGGGCAGTCCTTCGTAGCACAAAAGTCAAGTCCTGGTCAGCACCACCCACATGTCCAAAGTGGCGCGTCTTGGCGAGTGAGGCAGAAGGATGGGGCACTGCAAAAGAAAAGGACACTTAGTTAGATACTTTGTGCTAAGTGTTCATAACCCAGACGCAGAAGAGATACTGGACGCAGGAATTATCAAATCCGCGTCCAGACCTGCGAAACCGCGTCCAAACGCAGAAGAGATACTGGACGCAGGAATTATCAAATCCGCGTCCAGACCTGCAAAACCGCGTCCAAACGCAGAAGAGATACTGGACGCAGGAATTATCAAACCCGCATCCAGACCTGCAGGATCCGCGTCTCCACCACCAGAATCCATGACCTTGATGTCACTTCTGGGGTGCGAAAAGAAGAGAGTTATCCACCTTAACCCTTCCATCACCACAAACGCCAGAAGTTAAGGAGGGTAACACCCTTCCTTTCATGCCCCCAGATTTCTAATCGCTTGGACTCAGGTGCCAGATTCATCAAATCGGCAGCTGGTGAAACAGAACGCAAGGATTAAATCCGCGTTCTGCAAACCAAGTTCGCGTCTGAACCCTTCACAATTAGAAATATTCTAAGTGAAGAGTCCAAAACGTAGAACCCAATGGCGTGAGGGTCCAAACCCGCGCCTCGGTTATCAACTCAAAGACTGCGTCTGGGACCGCATCTGAGAATCAAACACGAGTTATATTTTGTGTTAAGGATTCTTAGGGTTCTATGAGCTTCCGTTAATGGCGAAGGCATTATACCTGGGAGAATGACATCCTGCGCAGAGGAAGCGCCCCTCTGGGCCTCGGCGACGGTCGCCCGTGACGAAGAGGCGGTTGGCTTAGTCTTGGGTGCCATCGTCAATCAAGAATCTGATAATGAACAGGGAAAGAAGAACTCTATTTCTTAAAACCCTAAAATAAAATGCTCGGAGAAGAAGAAGTATCTCTCCAACTGTGGCTATTTATAGGCACAAGGATTCGCAAAGATACGCGGCGTGTGACCGGATAAAAGCTGCAGCAAATCATCGCATGACGCGTAGAGCAAATCTTCGCGAAGATCATGCGTCACGACTCCACAGCGAGTCGTCATTTGACACGTGGCGCGGGTCAGTTAATGAACCAAGAAATCCGCGCGCCAAAAAGGTGAAATCCTGCCGGTTCCCCAGGCCAGCTGGCGGCGTAATCATCACACGGCACAGATTCGCACCCAAGGGACGCACCTCTTCGATGGACATGCCCTGTCAGCATCTCCATAAATGCATTCAGAAGGTCGCGTCTCTCTACAAAGTCCGCGTCCGACCCAGCGGGCCCAACATTGCGTCTGCCTCATAGAAGATCAGGCGCGTTTCCATTGCCAAAGGACGCACCCTACAGAAATCGCGTCTTTAAAGCAGTACCATCTCGGCTTTTTTGAAAAGAACCTGCGTTCGGCCTCCTGCTTCTGCAAAATCAGTTCAACAGTACACTGACGCAAGCAGACGACTAACCACTCCTGGCTTAAAGCACACCCGTGACAGACTAAAAGCAATCGGGGAGGTTTAGACTGTGCATCTAGACACTCAACATGATCAACTCTGGTGGCTTCAAAGAGTTCAAACAGTACACTCACGAAGACCAACTCCAGATAAGATCGAACCCGGAGCATCAACAGTCCAGCCATGAAGGTGAATTCAGCTAGAGTCCAATGTATTTCGAAATCCGTCCCAGTTAACTGCGGAATATCAAAAACTTTGGAGGGGGTTCTGTAGGCTGTCCAAAAGTTACTGGAGGACAAGCTATTGAAAAGCAAAGTTTCAAGCTCAAGGCGCATTGGCTCGACACCCGCGTCTCAGCATCAAGGCGCGTTGGCTCGACGCCCGCGTCTCAACATCAAGGCGCGTTGGCTCGACACCCGCGTCTCAGCATCAAGGCGCGTTGGCTCGACACCCGCGTCTCAGCATCAAGGCGCGTTGGCTCGACACCCGCGTCTCAGCATCAAGGCGCGTTGGCTCGACGCCCGAGTCTCAGCATCAAGGCGCGTTGGCTCGACACCCGCGTCTCAGCATCAAGGCGCGTTTGCTAGACCCGCGCCTCAGTTGTAACCACCCGATTACAGGGCCAGTCACCGCACAAGTAGCGGGAAGTGGCCCCTCATTGTGGAGCGCTTTTAGGGGGACACGTTCACCCCCTAAGACCTCTATAAATAGCACCGTCGCTATGAAGAAGAGGTCGGACTTTTGGCAATCAAAAAGAAGGAGAAGAGGACAACGGAGAGATCATCAACAGAGAGAGAACTCGACTCTTCAAGCTAGCTTGCTGCGTACAAGTTACTCTTCGCTTACCTTCTCTTTTAGATTTTGGTAGACGGAGCTGAGTTACTCTTTCTACCAGCCGAAGAGGAGATCCCTGAAGGACGGTCATCCGGTCAACGGAGAACAAGATTCACTCTCCACCGCCATACGAAGAACCCAGCCTTAAACAAAGGGGGGATTCAAGATTCAATATCCTCCCTCCCTTGTAACCGGAAGGAACAGTTGTTGTTGTAATCCTTTTCATTTGATTCAAGGAAAACTTTTACTGCAATATTCCTGTCTCTCTCCTTTCCTGGGTCATACAGTGAGTCCTTCAAAGTAGCTCTCTCCATGTCTTCATTTAAAGAATCTATTTCTACAACATTCTTAACAAACACATTAGATTCCTCAAACTTTACATGTATAGATTCTTCAATAGTCAAAGATGACTTATTGAAGACTCTATAAGCTTTACTAGTATTTGAATAGCCAACAAAAATTGCTTCATAAGACTTTGCATCAAATTTACCTAAATTATCTTTTGTATTTAAAACAAAACATTTACATCCAAAAGCCTTAAAGTATGAAACATTTGGCTTTCTAGAAAAATAGATCTCAAAAGATGTTTTTGAAGTATTTTTGCATAAGAAAACTTGATTTGATATATAGCAAGATGTGTTAACGGCCTCGGCCCATAGATAATGAGGGAGACCATATTCATTTATCATTGTCCTAGCCATCTCTTGTAATGTCCGATTTTTCCTCTCAACGACTCCATTTTGTTGTGGAGTTCTAGGACAAGATAGTTCATGCTTAATTCCATGTTCTTCACAAAAGTGATAAAGGGTAGGTTATTGAATTCACCACCTCTATCATTTCTTATTCTTAAAATAGAAGAATCTTTTTCCTTTTCAACTCTTTTCTTAAAGGCTTGAAAATATAAAAAGGCTTGACTTTTGTGCTCTAAAAAGAAAACCCATGTAAAACGCGAGAAATCATCAACTAAAACAAAAGCAAACCGATTCCCACTTAGACTTTTGGTTTGAGTAGGACTAAACAAAGCCATATGGATCAACTCCAAGGGACCGTGATGTCATGATATCCTTGATTGACTTGAAAGAGGACTTGATTTGTTTCCCAAGTTGGCACGCGTCGCAAACACGGTCCTTTTTAAAGTTCAAGTAAGGAATACCTTTCACCATTTCCTTATTGTTTAATTTAGATAGATGGTCAAAAGAAATGTGGCCTAATCTTCTGTGCCATAACCAAGAGTCATCATCGAGGGCTTTCAAACAAGTAGCATTGCATAACATATTAGACATGTCAATCATGTATACATTGCTTTCACGAAAAACGAAAAATATACATGTGTTAGATTGTCTATCAATAACTCTACAAGCTAAATTATCAAAAACAACATCAAAAACTTTGTCATAAAGTTGACTAACATTCAAGAGATTATGCTTGAAGCCATCAACTAAAACAACATTTTCTATTAAAGGGGATGTACCAAGTTTACATTACCAATACCGATGATTTTTCCCTTGGCATCATCTCCGAAGGTGACGGTGCCACCTTCATGGTATCTTGATAGGTTGTAAAGTTGTTGATATCCCAAGTCATGTGCCTTGAGCAACCACTATCAAGATACCACAATCCTTTACGTCGTTGGGCCTTGGAAGGTACCTACATCATTTAACAAATTCGTTGACTATGGTACCCAAATTTTCTTGGGTCCTTGAAAGTTAGTATTCCGAACCCAACATTATTATGTGAAGCATTAAGTCTATCATAGCAAAATCTAACTAAATGACCTTACGGCCACAATAAGTGCATGAAAATACTTTACCATACATGAATGCATGATGTGTGTGTGAAGTGTGAGCATGTTTAGGGTGTTTGGCATGATGTAAAGGTTGTGATTTATGAACATGAGTATGAATAGCATGTGAATGTTTCTTAGGGACTTGTTTCTTAGGAAACATAGCCTCTAGTCTATTCTTATCAAATTCACATTTTTTCAAAACTACTTCTAATGAATCAATTTCTCTTGTAGCATGGAAATTTCATTTTCATCAATTTGAGGAAATTTACCTTCGCAAGATATTTTATAGTTGTCAAAGTCTTTTTGTGTAGAAACAAGAGTTGAAAGCAATTCATCCTTTTCTTTTGAAAGTGTGAAAACTTTGTGATTTAAAGATTCATTTTCCTTTTTCATTTTCAAATATTTCTTTTTAAGAAAATCATAGTTATGTGATAGCTCTTCAAAAGCTTCTCCTAGTTCATCCATGAAAAGCTCACAATCAATGGAAGTATTGGGGGTTACCTTGCTTGTGCTTTCATTTGCCATGAAGCACATGTTGGCGGTGTCAACTTCCTCCTCGGATTCACTCTCGGAATCCCAAGTAGCCTTTAATGCTTTCTTTTTGTATGGCTTCTTGGAGGTGGAGGGCTTGACTTTATCCGGGCATTCCGCAACAATATGACCCGGCTTTTGGCAATTGAAGCAAATAATTCTCTTCTCTTCTTTACCTAGCCATCTCTTTCTATTTTGGAACTTTACCTTGTTGTATATTCTCCGAACGTTCTTTACAAGAAGTGAAAGCTCTACATCATCTTCTTCTTCATCATCTTCGTCGGAGTATGTGGAATAACTCTTGAAGGCAATAGCTTTCTTCTTGGAAGGAGCCATTTCTTCTCTTGCTTTTTTTTCCATCTCATGGGCTTTGAGATTCCCAATGAGACCTATAAGCTCCATCTCTTCCTTGTCATTAAGTTCCTTCAAGGTAGTGGCTTTGACTTCCCAAGATGGAGGGAGTGCACGAATGATCTTCCTCACCTTTTGGTCGTTGTCAATAGCATCACCTAAAGAAGAAAGTCCATTAGTAATCTTCGTAAATTTAGTAACCATATCATCTATGGTTTCATTCTCATGCATAGAAAAATTTTCATATTGGGAACGAAGAAGGTCTATTTTTGCCCTCTTAACTTGTGAGGTTCCCTCATGAGTGACAAGCAAGTGAGTCCAAATCTCATGTGCGAATTTGCAATGAATAACTCTAGAGATATCATCATCATTAAGGGCTTGAAGCAATGCATAGTGTGCCCTAGCATTAGCATCAAACTCTTTTGTCTCAATATCGGACCGAGTGTCCTCATCACCGGTGGGTACACTAAATGGTTTGGTCACCGCCTTTGCAACCCGGCTTCCTAGGGATTGCAAAAATACGGTCATCTTAACCTTCCATATGGGAAAGTTAAGGCCATCAAACTTTGGTGGGGTCTTAATTCCTTCGGCCATTTTCACTAAGTGAATGAGGATGAAAAATGAATATTATGATTAGCAATAAGGATCTCTCTAAAGTTGTTAAGCCAAGAGCCTAGAGACCAAAGCTCTGATACCAATTGAAAAACACCTATAGGGGGGTGAATAGGTGTTAATGCTAATCTAATGATCTTTTTAAACAAGTATGAATATATGATGCAACGATCACCCAAACAAGACTAGAAGCCGAATACCCGGTGAAGGGCTCTGAACTCCTTCCTCGTGATTCCTCTAGATAAGAGTTTGAGGTGCGTATTGCAATCTTGTTGTATGAGTATTGATCGACAATATAGCAAGAAATGAAATGGATGCAATAGTGAAGTGCACACAAGATATAACACAAGCTAGGAATGAAGCAATAAAGAGTAGCAAAGAATAGAAATCAATCGCAAACACAAAGGTTTGTTTCGAGGTTCGAGCCACTGTTCTACTCCCCGCCTTCACCGCCGCGAAGGGTTTCCACTATATCCACCGAGGAATTACAAAGGTCTACTGAAGACCGGAGTACCGAACCCCACCAATTACAATCCTCTACTGAAGAGGGATCTCACACAAGAAGAACAAGTAACCAAGTGATCAACAAGGGATGACAAACTTCTCTTTACAACTTCCTTATAGAATGAGGAGGATATTTGGCTCAAGAAGTGTAGTGAGAAAACAAATTCTGTTGTGAAGAAAATTTGCTTGCAAAACAACTGAAAATAAGTAACCAAGAATGCACAAAGAGAATTGAGAGCTTTTGAAAACTTTTTCTTTCTTTTGGAAACTTGAAAATTAGGTATTTTTCTTGCATTTTGCAAGTGACCAATCCCCTCTATTTATAGGGATTAGAGAAAATCTAAATATGATTAAAACTAGGTTATTAGGTCAGAAAGTAGCCCCCAAAGTTTCAGAAATAGCTGCCACACGAATCCCAATCAAATCCAAAAAGAAAATCTCACAAAACTAGCCGTTATGGCTGCTGGCGGCTGTCGGTCGACCGGCCTGGTCGACCGACAGTCCAATTGGCAAAGTAGCCATTGGACTCGGTCGACCGGTCGGTCGACCGGAAGCCAAAGAAAATTTTCCCTTTGAACTGTCGGTCGACTGACCCGGTCGACCGACCAAAAACAGAGAGCAAGCTGCTTCCAGTCGGTCGACCGGTCGGTCGACCGACAGACGTGCACAAAACATGCACGCCCTGATCTCAAGGCTCGGTCGACCGGCCCGGTCGACAGGCCAGGCCTGGAAGGGACCGGTCGACCGGCCCGGTCGACCGACAGGCCTGAAACAGATTTTTTTATAGGAAAATTTTTGAACTTTGGAAAATTTTCAAAATAATTTTGTAAGGATATATGACTAAGTATCATGTTATAAAGGTAGGTATACATGATATAAACAAGATATAAAATTATAAAAATTTGAGTCATGTATATCTATCAAGGCATGAACTTAAATCAAATATCAAAAATAAAAACCGTATTTTGGAAAGTGTGTGTGTTTCTTGAGCCAACTTAACACAGCCTCATTCTTTAACGAACTAAGTCTTACATAGGTTCTAGGTGACTACAAAGTCTTCAAGAGGGATTCTCCATATGTGATCTTTGAATAGCTTGATACTTTGAACCCGAAATGAACAAACTTGAGTCAAAACGACCTTCCTTTAGGGAAGAGCACATCATGAATCCTTAGAACCCTGAAACACACTTAAACACTAAAAATGATTAGTACAAATAACTATATATGTTTTGTAATCATCAAAACTGAAAAACCGGTTGATTGTAACCTTGGGCCAACAGAGGGGGTGAATAGGTGTACCGCTAATCTAATGAACTAAATGCGAAAATAAAAACTAATTGCAACTACACTTAATGCAACCAACGAGTGTAGCCGAATTCCCGGTGAAGGGCTCTGAACTAACTCCTCTTGATTCCTCTGAATAAGAGTTGAGGCGCTATATGAAGCTCTCATGGTTAAGCACAAGTGAGGCACACACAAACAAGCCAAGCATATAATATATGAATGAGCAATATGAATGATGCAAGGCACAAAAGTAAAGAGAGAGAGAGAGAGTTAAGAGTCAATGGATCAAACGCAAACAACAAGATGTGTTTCGAGGTTCGAGCACCCAGCTCTACGTCCCCGCCTTCACCGAGAAGGATTTCCAATCCACTAACTTTGTCCACCTAGGACTCCCACACAGGGAACCTCCACCGAGGATTTGGGGCAACTACAACCGGGAGTACACAACTCCTCTCTCAACCAATACAACCTCTCACTAGAGGCAATCCAAACACCACCTCACACAAGAGGGGTGGGCCCTTAGCCAAACAACCACAATCCACCTCACACTTGAGGGATACACAACCAATCTCCACCTCTCACTAGAGGGAACCAATCACCACTCCACAATCAACTTCTACCTAAGAGGGATAACACAATGTAGGAGGGTTACAACAAGGTGGTCTATCTCAACCACAAACAATCTCTTCCACAATACAAAGATCCTAAATAGATATAGGATAGAATGATATGGCTCAAGTGTGAAAAACAAAGAGTTTGGAAATCAAAAACTCAAAAAAAACTCTAGGGAAAATTCTAGATAGAATAGACAATGAAGATCAAACCAATTCCCAAAGAATTTTCTTTTCAAAATGATTTTCCAACCCTTTTAAAAACAAGTTAAAGATCAAATCTTTAAGTACTAAAAACTCTTTTGAAACTTAAAATAAAACACTAGAAAGTAGGAAATTTTTCTCTTCAAAAACCTTAACCAAAACCGCCTGCAAATGGGGTATATATAGCCCCAAAGAAAAACTAGCCGTTGGAGCTGTTTTTCAGCCCTGGCGGCTGTCGGTCGACCGGCCCGGTCAACCGCCAACGGTAAAAAATCCGATCGTTGGAGCCTCGGTCGACCGGCTCGGTCGATCGCAGCCTGGAACAGAGAGCAGAGCTCTTTGCCGGTCGACCGGGGCTTTCCAGAAAGAAGAAGCTCTCTGGCGGTCGACCGGCCCGGTCGACCGGCCCTCCAGCCAAACAGACGTGCATATTCTGTGCACGTCGGTCGACTGACTCGGTCGACCGGCAGAAGCCAGAACAGGGATTTCAGGACTTGAAACTTTGGTTTTTATTTACCTATAAAATCCCATAAAAACTCGAAAAATCCACAAAAATAAGTTCTTGTATTATCTTTGATATACAAACTTGTTTGAGTAAAAATCAAACCAAGTTACAAATATTTTGAACTCTTTTTGTGTAATGAAAATTTTGCCGAAAACCAAATTCTGTATTTTCCAAAACTTGAATTTTTGAATTGAAAATACGTTTTGTCTAAAACACATCCAAATACAAAAACATGATATTTAAACAACTTGAAGCATGTTGTATATGGATATAATCCAATATACATGAAACATATATATATATATATATATATATATCAATATTTTTGATATTAAATCCGAAAATATGTTTTGTTAAACACAAAACTCCAAACACATGAATAGGCATATCAAAAAAGTTTGTTTAAGATATGAAGCATACATGTATATAGAACATATCTAATATACATTTAAACAATATAAACTTGTATTGATACTATCTATTCATGAAAACCAAGATCGGTTAAACCAAAACCAAAAACCAATAAACCAAAACATGAAACGTGTGTGTGTTGTGAACTTGAGCATACCACACTATCTAATCTTTACAAATGGATCTAAAACTATAAACTAAACACTGTACCGAGGTCTTCTTGACGAACTCCGTCTTCAAGTCGACGATCCAAACCGTGATCCACCGAGCTTGACTCCAACGAGTGCTATATATGATCTTAGATGCTCGGGCTCTTGAATCACCTGTGAAAGCTTCCAAAACATCTTTGTTGAAGCTAATCACCTACTAATATCTTGATTAGAGATCTGAAACTAAACATCACAAGATTATTAGTAAACATAACTACATGAGTTAATCATCATCAAAACTAGAGTGGAAGGCCTCTGGGCCAACAGTTAGGTATCATGGCCTCAAGAAGCCTTGATATTTACATGAATGCGAATTAGATTAGTTATATATACCCAAAAAAATGAAGTACTTAAAGGGCAACGAAGTGGTAATACTTCGAAACTTCTACATTATAAAAAAAATTAAGTATGAAAGTTTGAATCAAAAATCACAAGTTTAGAGCTATACACATTCACAAAGATGCATAGAATCAGAAAACTTAGGAAGGATAGTGATATAGGTTAAGATATAGAAATCTCTACAAAATAGATGATAGAATTCTTGATAAGAGATTAAACTTGATAATGAGAGTTTATGGTAATTAGAGAACTTATACATTAGTGATGCTTACGACTCCAAAAATATTTTGTCTTTCTTTATTTTTATTTTTTCTTTTCTATTTTCTTTATTTTTGGTTATCGTTATTTTTGGTTATCCTTTTTATCTTAATCTCTTCTTATTTTTTAAATTTTTTCACTGAATTTTGTTGGTGAATTCACTAAAAACCCTTACAGGACAGCACTCGTCCATTAGGATAACCTAGGTGTTTAACGGCTTGTTTCACATGCTAAGTGCAACCGTGAGTCCTACGAAAGTGGATTAGGATTTTATTTTTAGGATTTTTAGTTTTTTTTTTCTTTTTAGATTATGATTTCGCTCGAGGACTAGCAAAAGGTAGGTATGAGGTGTGATGTGTGTGCTTTATATACATATTTTACATCACTTTTATGCCTATTATTTGCCATCTTTAATGTTGCATGGGTATTTTATTAGTATTATTTTGCAGATTTTAGGTTAAGAACAAATTAGAAGAAAAAAGCAAAAATTGACAATTGGTCATATCAAGTGAACAAAAGAGATGCAGAAGCAGAGATCTGAAGCAGATTTAGAATATTTCAACAGAGCCTTCACGCAAATCAAGAAATTTCACAAAAATCTGGGAATGAAATGGATCAAGAGTTTGGCCACCCAGCCATATATTTCGTCCAAGTATCCGTGAACCCAGTCAACGGGAATGCCAACTCAGAGTTCAACACGTGTCAAAAAGCAGAGCGCCAATACAACAAGAAGTTCGACCAGCCAGCCAAATTTTCAGCCAGCTGGCCGAACTATGGCGGTGCTTATGGATAAAATTTTCTCAGAAATTCGTGTAATTTTGAAAACTTAGGTTTTTGTATTCGACTAGAGTTCTACTGCTCTTTGTTCTATATAAACACCGCCAAGCCTCTTGTAACATATACTACTTTTTTATCTCTCTTTTATTGGAGTGAAAATCAATAAAATTCTGTGTTAGCCATTAAATCTCAGAGTATTTTCAGCAGGGAATTCTTCAAGACTTCATCTTTCTTGTGCTCTTTTACCTTTCGTTTACTTTTCTTTTTATGTTAATTTTATTTCATGATCTATTCTAATATTATAATGTGTTCTATTTCTTAGTTATGAACTAATTTTCCATGACTACGGGCATGATGTAGGGATTGTATGATGATATACGATTATGTTTTTATGTAACTTCTCCTACATGTTCTATAAAGTTTAAATCTTTAGCATGCTAACTTGTTAATCTTGTGTTTTATGTTACAATTGGTGCACATAATTAGTCAGAAGGTTAGGTTAAAGTCTGAAAGGAGATAACTTAGCAAAAGTATTTAGGATTAACAACCATAACTCAAAATATTGAAACGTAAGAGTTGTGCCGTTAAGCAGGAATATCCATCACACTTAATGCATCTTCTCACTAGCAATTTACTAGATCGAGAGATTGTAGATTCTAAATTTAGAAGATAGAATTGGTATTAATCGAGAGAAGGTACTAATAAGGATAGAAAATTTTGATTATTAGCATGGGTAGGATAAATTAGCACAAGCATAATAAGTTATCTGATTACAATTATCGAAAATTTAGCCTAATTCTTTTCATATATAAAGTAAACCATTTTAGAAATAGTTTATTCACAATATTTTTCAACTAAATTGATTATTCAAATAAAACTAGGAAAGATTAAGTTGGTATTTGAAAAAATAATCCTCATGGAGCGATACTCTATTCACTCTATATTTCTTGTTAACGATTGGTACACTTGTCATTCGAATCAATCGTACATCAAGTTTTTTTT